>JALLPC010002166.1:0-11253 GCA_036940045.1 Stephanocyclus meneghinianus | reverse complement strand
GATAAGGAGGGGGCTCAAAAAAATGTCACATTATTGGGGTGGTGTGAGTTCAGATGGCGGAAACATGTGAGTGATTAGTGATGTTGCTATGGAAAATTTCACAAAAATACAATTCACAATTGTATTCAACAGAAAGTACACATCCCATTTCTTACATTTGATCCAGGATGAGAGAGTGTTTTGACAACAGTACAGTCCTGTTTCAACGTTTCCCTTCACAATGCTGCAGCTCACATATCAGCATGAAGATTGTTTTGATTTAAACAAGTGGTGGAATCTTGTGTTAATGATGCAAATGATGAAATCTCAGAGATGGTGAAACCACATTGTTTGCTTAGATTTTAAACCATTTATGCTGACTTTGCTCTGAGCATGGGTGTCAACTTATGTTTGAGTGATGTGAACCGAAAATGCACAAATCATTATTCCCCATCAGAAAGTACTATTCAAGTAAAAATCCCTTTTGAATTTTGTCCAACCCCTTCCCTCAAGAGCCCCAGTTGTGCATGCGTCCAGAATCTCCATGGAAAATTGATAAAAATAAATATGGTTTGTTGATTTATTTAAAAAGATCAATACTGAGCGCCATGCTCACCCCTCTCACACACTCAGCCAAAGTATCAATCAAAAGTTTATCATTGTGCAGTTAATAAAGAGGGCACATTCCATGGTTGTGGGGTTGGTCTGTAACAATTAATTGGAATAATTAAAAATTAGTGGCAAAATAATTGGGAAGAATGGAAAGACCTTTTTCCTCACCCTGTGCTTGCTGTAGGTGCTTTACTTATGTTGGTGGTGGAGCATTCAAGGTAATGTTGGGGACAGTCATGTATCAATTTAATTGAAAAAACTAAAATTAGTTTCCAGAAATTAGTTGAAAAATGGAAAGAACCTTTTTCTTACTGCAAACTCTACTTCCACTATTGTTGTTGCTGATCACAAGCCCCCTGATCTCCACAATCACTCTTTTAGATTTCATTCCATGATTGTGCCTGCTCCTTCTGTAATCACTCTTCTGCAAAAATTAAAAAATCGTGGCAAGAATAAAATTGGAAGAAACAAGAAGAGCTTTTTCTTGCCCTGCAGTCCTTGTGTGTTATTTTTCAATGTGGGTGGTGTGGTATTCAAGACAGCAGTGACGGAGTGAGGATGGGGGTTGACTTATCTGCTGTGGTGGCCATGGTCAAGTATTTGTTGTGATGTTGCTGGTTGCTGAAAAGTCTCTTGTACATAATTTGTGCAGTTGCATGTAACACATGTACCTATACAGGTTATATTTTTGGCAACTTTCTGCAGGCTATATCTAAAGGAATAGTATTACAAAGATATTGTACAAGCATTTTCAATGTTGTTTACAGGTGTGTCAGAAAGTCTTTTAATGTGGCCTGCAAAATACAATGAAAAGTAAAAGATCAGGGCACAATATTGGGGTAAAGGTTACTAAAGGTTATCATACTATATTTTATTCACACTTGGCAATGAGCTCATCTGTGATATGAATCCAGTGTCCATCAAATATGAGGGAACAGCAATATGAATAGGCAACTTTTTAGTCACAATTCGCATAAAAAGGATTGTATACAACACCTCAGTATTCAGTAATACTCACTGGACTCCTGTGGCTTGTCCCACGGAAATAATGCAGCTGTAAAACTAGGCAATGAGCTTATCTGTGATGTGACTACAGCTCTGATCAAATATTGCGGTATGAGAACACCAATAGGCAAGATTATAATTGAATCGTCAAGAAGCAGGAACTTTAAATCAAACCTCAATGTCCATTAATACTCTCTAGCATTACTGTTGCTCATCACGTCTTGTCTATTTTGTCATTTTTTGAGAACGTTAGATAAAGCACAGTTAGAGGATATGCTACTCTTGTTACAGGATACTACTTGCAACTGCCCAACTTTCTACTGTTGAGAAATGAAACAGTTCTGATACATATTTATACCGGATTAGTATCATTATTTTCATTGCCAAGCTTACAAAATGAACACATTTGATCACAAAAGAATTAGGGTACTATTAAGGTACATGGAACTAAGGGGATCTAAATTATACAAAATTGTGGTGATATAGTGCTGTGTGGACCCTTCCTTGTCAACTGGTTAAACAAATTACTGATACAGATGATTGATTCATCCAACCTTTGCATATCCTCCATGGTCACATCGATTGGTGCCATCAATGTGAATGATGCAACAAAAGAGTTTAGATTGGACCATCATCCGTAAATGGAGAAGCATTCCCATTCCACGGTCATTCCATTCAACACCAACACATTGCCACATCCAAATAAGTGCACCTCACAGTTGCACCTATTATCACAAGACAAAAACTGATGAGATCAATTCGTCCCATTGATGCTCTCAGTAGGAGGAATTATGTAGTTGTAGAAATGTTGTATGATGTGAGGTGAGCTTGATGAAGTTTTGACATAGTCTACATTAAGCCCAAATTACTGTGAGCTATGCATATAGGCATGTTGCTGAAAACAAAGAGAAACTGATCATGTAGCTTTTAGTGCCATCAGTAGGGTTTAACCACACACAATAACACAAGGTACTACACTCTGTCTGTTTGTGCTTATAGCATATAGTAGTGGTGGTCTACGTTGATGTATTAGCATTAGAAAACATGGGAGACACAGTTATCTCATTGTTTTTGTTTGAGGAATATATCCGAAGTTTAACTTGATGTTACATTAGCATGTACAAACCAGTTAGGGCTTTCTAAGATATCTCTGTCACCTTTTCAGTGTTGAGAAAACGTTGGCAAAATCAATTATCAATAGCCTACATTGTTCAGTTAAATAGTCTGAGAGGATGAGCTTCTGTGTTTAACACATGCTACAATGGCGTGATGTTGTCAACTTCGAATGAGGGGAACATCATATGAGCTATGCGCAAAGAATCACAGCTGATATAGTCGTTTACCTACCTTATTCAAGAGGTCTAACTTGTCACTGTTGTCTTGGAGCAAGTACAGATATTTTAATGTCTCTGCGGGAAAAAATGATTCCATTCGATTGTTTTGCTGTGCAGTCTCAACGTTTTTTATGGCTGCATAACCTGATTCAGTGCGGCAATATTCATCAATTGCACGAAAGACTTCCCACCCCCACTCTCGGTAGACAGGGTCCTTCGTGAGGTGATATAGAATGAAGAATGTTTCGGATGCCTCCGGTCTCAGAATGTAATAAGGTGCATCAGGAGCAGTTATGAAATCATTTTTGCCACTGAACTGGACATATTCTGGTGGAAGACCGAACTTTCCACGAGCATACCTAGACGGTCAATCAGGATGTTGAGTCAGATCATCATAATATTGACACCAGAGATAAATCAAACACAGGAGGATTTACTCGACCTTACATCTGGTAACATGTGTAGGCAAGTTGTTTCCCAGTGATTAACTGCCTCTGGGCCTCTCGTGAATCTAACCCTTCAGGATGCGTGTATGCACCAAGCGCCATGTGTCCTGTGGTTGGCATTAAAAAAGCTTGAGTGACTTAACAATGGGCAAAGAAAGGAGATTCGTTGGCCATACCTCCAAGGAAACATGAGAGATGATCCTGGGCCAACGAATAGGTTTTAACAACTAGGTCAGAGAAATCTGAAAAATATTTAGAAATGAATTTCAATATGCGCATACCATTTTGTGACGCAGTTTACCGTCTACTAGCTCTTATTTTGTATGCAAAAAATGCTTTCGTGAGCACATGATCACGATGGCTTTAACAATATGTTGACATACTGCTTCTCACCTGCGACGTATGTCAACTGATTTCGTTTGCATACAAGATTGTCTATTATTCCATTGATAGCTTTGTCGTACATTTTGCGATAAATCGTTTCAGTTTTTCCTCCCTTGCCATATTTGATAAAAAAACACACCCAACAAAAAAGTATTGGCAACCGTGTGAGAGAACTGCACCAGTGAAATAGATATAAGCACACCTGAAGCCAAATCTTCAATAAATATTCGTAAAAGGAATCACCCATTGCCCCAATACTGATGTCATTGTTTGCAAAACTGACATAACTTTTTGTGTTGTGAATAAAGGTAGGGTATAATCCGGTCTCTGTCTCGAGCTTAAGCAATTCATCCAATGCTCTCATCGCTACTGTTGCGTACTCAGTTTTCCCTGAGAACTCATGTTTTAGAGAACCAATGGCACACCAAAAGAGAACAGTTAGTCAGGGTTTTGATCGTACCTGTTGCGTGAGCCAAGTATCGAAATTCAAGCTGGAGTGTTCTAAATTGACAAAATTACAAACAGTAATTCTGTTAAGTAGAATGCAAGAATGATGAAACGAGAAACACCGCCAACGAACTCACCCAATTTCAGATAATACGGCAGCATTTGCATGCCAGTCAGTATTGAATGCACGCCCTCCATCGAAAAGCTCGACCTCACCAAATGGGACACCACTAGGAGTATTGAAAGCACGCAAAAGCCTTGTTCCTAAATCATCTGCCTTCTCCAAAAACGATCGGTCTCCACTAACGTCATAAGCTGAAAGTAATGATCCAAGGTTTCTTATTGTTGTTTCAAATACAGATACTGCCTTTCTTACGCTGTTAAAATCTAGACTATGTTTCACCCAATCACGCGCTTCCCAGAATTCGTCTTTCATTTCCATCAACCATAATGTACTGATTAAAAGCATGTGAGTAAACGGGACCACGTAGAAAAGCAAATGAGGATATTTGTACGCCCAATGAAAAGAAATCAAACTTACCTTAACGAATCCAGTAAGGTAGTACCCATCCCGCCCCAATTATCCTGTCCCCTATTTGACAACGGAAGTAATTCATCTCTCCCCCATGCATATTTTTTATACCCCGCCCATAGATGACGCATGGCTTCCTTCACTTTCAGACTGCGCGCGTGGGCAATATCGTTGAGTTGCTGAAGTTCCAGTCTAGATCGTTTGGGAGGAAGATATGCCCCGTCTTTGTATTCCGGGTACCGGCCTCCGCCTAATGGTACATATGGCTTGTTATCCCATGAAATGTCAAGTGATTTTCGAAATGGCGATACTATCTCTACTTTGCCATCCAAGCCTGCAATAATTTCCTTCAAAACATTTGGCGAAGTAATTTTGCTCCCGTTCGTGGCATTGCCTTTTTGATTGCGTCTATCAAACGAATACAGCAAACTAGGCTCCTTCACGTTAAGACCTTGCAATGACAGTTCCCGAATGGCTTTGACGTCAAACCGTGCCCTGTTGATACCATGTACTACATGTTGTTCATCGTGGTCAGTTTGAACTTGCATCCGTTGAGATTTTTTCGTAAGCACTTGTGGTCCTCCCGTTTCCCAGTAGGCAAGCATTCCCAGTCGACCGTTGAGGTCGAACCGACTTTCGTCCGCATGAGGGCTATCATTCTCGGAGTTTAACAACTCATGACACCCAACAACAGTTATCGACTCATCTCTATTTCTACAAAGGCGATTAATCACGTGTTCCTCTCTAGCCGCCAAATCTCCATCAATGTACAAGCTCAATCGATCCACTTTCCTGTCCACTGCAGTGACGAATGCCACGATATGATGCCATTCTCCTTCTCGAATTAGTGCCGAATTCGGTTTTGCGAGTAGTGTACGACATGATCGCTCCTTGGCGGTGGCATACTCCATCATTATTCGATACCTATCAGCCTTTGCATTCTCATCATCACCATAATGAGGCTGGGCATACAGAATCATCCCAACCGCGGGAGTCGAGGTAGAACCTCCAAAAAGATCCGAGTGACATCCCGCTTCATTTTGCGTGCGAGTAGAAAGAATGACTCTGGGGGATTTCTCAGTATTGTCGTATTGCTTTTCACCTTGTTGTGTCTCGTGTGGAGATAGATATATCCAGACACTGAGAACAAATGAATGACAGTCTGAAAATGGAAGAATGGCATAGGAATGTGCGGTATAGGAAGAAGACGGTTCGTCGTCCAAGTCTATATGAATGTCGTCATTATTCTCCAACTGAAGAGAATGCTTTCCCGCATAAAAGAAATCCAAGGTGGCATCTTGTCCTAAATATTCCAAATGACTCTCTTGTTCTTGGATTGCGCCAGTAGTATCATGTTGATTGAAATGCTTGTTTGCCTTCAATTTTCCGTGTAGTCTGTTGTTATCGTGACGTGACATGGCACCGCCTCGTTGGTCGGCAGCACCGCGAAGACTGCTAAAGGTGTCTGTGGCAGCCTTCTGTGCCGCGTCGCCCAGCAACCTTTGCTGTTGGTCGTGCGGCAGTTGTTGTAGGATTTCATCCAGCGTAATGCTCACCCGAATCGGGTCTCGAGTTGGGATTGTCCTCTCATCGCGACTCGAAACGACACGGTGCGCTAGGGAACGGCCTACTTCCACGGTGGTCTCGATGCCCCAAAAGAATGCGCACACGAGCATGACAGCCGTGATGACGAGCGACATGCCGCGCACTGTGCGCGCCAGTGTTTTGGTAGTCGTGATTTCCAATGGCTGCGGGTATTCATGGCCACGTCTAACGTGTGGATTGTAGACGTTGGTACAAATGAATCGGGGTATTTCAGCAGTCCTCGCGGACCTGGCAGTTCTGCCGGTTGGCGATAGTCTCGTGTCGTATCGCGCAGAGGTCGATTTGGCGTGGCCATGGAATTCGTCGTGCGTCACCACGAACGACCTTCTCGCATCGCTGCTTCGCGATGATTCGCTCTGTCGTCGATTTCTCAATGTGTTGTCACTCCGCTTGGCCTCATCGGACCTTTGCCGCGAGGTGCCATTCGCCGCAGTCACGTAGCGATCTTGATGGCGACGGTTCGTCGTACCACGCTGCATCTGCTGCTCGTGGCAGTCGTCGCGATCGTTGCGTCGTCGTCGTGTAGAGGAAGGAGGAGGGTCGGGAGAGCGACATGAGGTGGAGGGCATGGTACTTGACACGAGCCACACTCCTTCCTTTACACCTATAAGATTACATAAAAAATTTTGTGTGTTGTTGATGATTGGTGTACAATATATAGTACCCAAAATGCATGTGGAATTTTATTTTGTGGTGTGGAATACGCAATACAACATGTGAACACAATGAGCATGCAACACAACATGATGTTCTCTGTAGTCGTGTTTTGTGGGCCGGGTGACCCGTCGTAGTCGTCGAGACCATCCAAGGGCATTTAAAAACGACATTGTTCAGCAATTGTTTACATTGCCACTTCACGAGGAAATAGGGACCACCGGAGGAACAGCGGAATCATCAAACTTCTGGTACCGTATAATGAAGGGTCACTGGGTTATTACGATTTTGTAATATCTCTCTAAAATATATATATATATATTAGGGCGCTAACCTCACTCTATGTGAATAACGCTCTATGGAAAAGCAAAATTAAAAAACTATATAACGAGAAGGTCTAATAAAATTGATTTATGTCTAGTGAGGCGGATATTTTTCTCCAATACCAGTTTAACTGTAGTACTGACGCACCCCCTTTTGTAACAAAAAAACACAATTTGCATCAATCTTGTTTGATCAACAATAACTTTTTCTACAGCTCTTGGGGCCCAACTTGCACAAAATACTTCGAAATCCCCGTTTCATGAGCTTTTGATTGATATGAGTCGATGGGTCTCAGACCTTGTCTTCCCCTTCAAATTCATGGTGACTGATCATCAAGGCAAAAAATACATGACTGTTCAGTCACTTTATCACATTGGCAATAACTCTTTGTTTACAGGAATAATCACAAAACATAGTTGCACTTCGTTCCTAACATGAATAGGAGCATGATAGAGCTTAGAAAGGGCCGACAAGACCAAAGTGGAAGCAGACCATGACACCTAAAGTGCTAGAGTGTGAACAGTTGTACAACTTTCTCATGATACAAATTAAACTTTAATCAGTAAGATGATGTTTCAAAACACTGTAATATGTTTTCATCTGATTAATATAGTTCATTCAGATTAATCTCCTTCTACTGCAGTCTAAAATCAAAATAAAATGATTGCATTACTTGTTTTTAAGCAATTTTGTTGCATCTGACCTCAGTCATCACCAGCACACCAGCATAACTTCGATTTCCATTGCTCCACAAATAAATCAATCACTCCCTTCTGTTGCCACACCATCACTGTGTTCCCACAGCAAGAACTGCTCATTGATAGCTCAAACCAGTTCAGTTCTATCAGTTCCGGCTGATTGTCATGTCTGGTATTTTTGGTGGGACTTCTATACCAAAACTTGTTGAGCATTACACTGATAAATATGCAGGAATTAGAAATAATGAAGGCATCTGTGATTCATTTATGTAGATGAATTAATCAGGTCATAATCACTGAAAAAATGAGCTTACATGCAGTTTTCTCTCATCTGCCCTTCTTCCTGTGATGATGTCTGTCATGTAACAAATTTTGCATGCTAGAAATGGTCTGTTTTCTCAAAAATACTGTGACTCTGACCAAACTAAGCAGCAGAATGGTCGCACACAGTATTGCAGTGACAGCTATGATGGCAGATCTGGTGTTGCACTACTATTATTTCATGGATGAGGTGATGCCATGGTGGCAACAGAAATCATCATGGTGAGGAAGTGTTTTGACATGAAACTATTTTTGGCCTGTAGACACTGGTATGTTTTTCACAAACACAAGATGTAATGCGACAGTACCACAGTTAAACTGGTACAAATAATATTAACACCAATGGGAACACAATTTTTTTATATTCTTTAGTAGGCCAGACATCTACTGGACAATAGACTCCAACAATGGCAACTGGACTAGTGAACATACAATTTTTTGCAAAAATCTCCTTTTTACCTTTGTTGTATTGTGAATTCCCTGTACTCCTTCAACACCACTACATCAGAATTTTTGAATCCTCCATCAATCATTTCATAAAACAACTAAATGTATTGCGATCTCTACAAACACGACACCTGCCATCACATCCTGTACAGTGATGACATCATGTATGATGCTGGAACAGTATGCTCTGACAACCCTCCTAACACTGCTCACTTCATGCTGTACTGTTGCTACACAATTGAAGCTCATGGACACCTAGGTAGAGGGAATAGAATCAAGATACCACACTGTGACTGTGATCTCATCAAAGAGCTCTTTCCCAATCCAGATGGTCAATACATGGGTCACAAATCTGGATAGACACAAGATTGTAGCAAGGAATAACACATACTAAAGTTATGGGGTGAGTAAAACAGATTTTTGTTATTCAGTGCAAACCCATTTTCACTAACCTTCCATGCAATCCTTGGTCTCTTCAGTTTCACTTTCAGCATCCCCTGCATTACTACTGCTGCCCATTAACAAGTTGTTGTCAAATTCATCTTCATCATTGTTGACTCCCTTTCTCTTCTTTGCCATGAGTCCATATTCTGCCATCAATTGTTTGTATACAGGGTGACTAACACAAACCCAGTATGCCTGTTTCTTGACAACCTTACCCTGTCTCAAAATTTGATGGTCTTCCACCCTTTCTGCTATTGTTGGTTTCCACAACCCAGCACATAACTTGCAATGGNCTTCCACCCTTTCTGCTATTGTTGGTTTCCACAACCCAGCACATAACTTGCAATGGATAATTTGGAAGCATGACATTCCCTCAAGCTGTTCCAGATGAAAGATTTTCTGATTCCAAGTCACCGGGAGGGAGGGAATGGGGACACCACAAAGACTACAGACAGACAGATACCATTGCTGTCTTGCCCCTTCTCCGTATGACCTTTTCAATCTGCAAGCATCCATCCAACCCTCTTCCAACTTACAAACAGCACAGCAAATTCATTCATGGTGAGGAGCTGGGAGAGAGTATGACCTCCTACATGAAGTGGTATGTCCACCTGCACTTCACTTTCTTCATGACCTGCAACATCAACATACCAAATGAACTCTTCTGCCAAGGCTGCATTGAAATCACTCCTCTTCACCTTGAATCTTCCTTGTACTTCTTCTGCAGACATATTCTAAGCAAAGAATGAATTGAGGACCATGAAGTCCAATATGGCAAAAAGGATTTCTTGTACCACTTTTTATGGTGGACCTTGCAGGCAAACTCAGATCCACATTCTATGTACTGGTTGCTCCTATTGACCCCATCCATTCCCTCTTGGTAAGCCTTGAGTGATTTGTCTACTGCCAATTGTAACACATTAGATCCGCTTCTTCTAATCACATGTGTTTCCCCTGAGATTACGGTTATGAAGTGAGAGAGACAACACAGGTGGCCATCTACTGCACATAAAGTATTTTGTTTGTGGAGTTGTATTTGTGAATAGTTGTTCCTTGTGGTGCAGATTTCTTCAAAAACATAATTCTTTGGGCCATCCAATTCTATTAACATGTGTTGTTCCTGCACACAAAATGTCAAAGTTTTCACGCAGGAGAATAATGAGACTTGCACAAGAATAGCGATTATCCATGAACAAACATCAAATTCTATCAGGATCCTTCCTTAATTTTGACTGAATGACAGTGTTAACTACTGCTTTCTGAGAAGTTGGTAAACTGAAAATTGCAGGTGGAATGCCACTGTTTTCATTGGTTTTTCCTTGATAAACATCACAGTGGGTTATAAAATATTTTCCAGGTGAGTTGTTTCAAAACACAAAAAAGTCTACCCGAAATTTCTGAGGCTCATCCTTGTTATACTGTCAGACAGGATTGAACCATGAATGGAAGGAGACACCACCCTCATCAAAACTGAGATCTTGACCAGGAATCAATGTTCTGTATGATGCTTTGTTGAGAGTATTGAGTGCATGACAAAGTTGGTGACATTTGCCGCCAATGATGGAGGTTCCAACTTCAGGATGGAAAGCTTCCCAGATTTGTTTGAAGCGGCATTTACACATGATTTTAAGTGCACATGCAAGATAGTTGCTGAGTAAAATAGAGTATGACCATGAGAGATCAACGGAAAATTGTTAAGTAAAATAACTTCTATAATCTCCCAACTCTCTGCTGTCAACCCTTTTATTTAAAACAATTCCATGATAGTGCATCATTTTTTGTACTGTTATATTTGTCCAGTCAGATTCACCAAACTTTTCATCTTTTGTCATGTGTATCCTTGTATATGAGTTAGAATTTGCAGTGATCCTTTTAAAAAAATCATAGTCCATACCTCCACAAAATCCAGGGCAATCCAAGACAGTGTCGAATTTTTTTGAAACCCCATGTTTCAAATATAGTCCACTACCATTGTACATTTTAGCGGGTGGACTTGGTTCTTCATCCAAGTCAGAGTAGTT
>JALLPC010002146.1:0-10393 GCA_036940045.1 Stephanocyclus meneghinianus | reverse complement strand
ATCCAGTCATCTTGGAGTCTTTTCATGTAGTCATGGAAAGTGGCATCAGGAACACTTTGCAGGTAAGCTTTGAATAGGATGGTGTGCACATCATCAACAGATTGTCCTCTAGCCTTGAGTTGCATATAATTTTGGTTGAAGTAAGTATGGATCTTGTTGATATTTCCATTTTGCTTGATTTTGTATTGTGTAAGTTTGCGCAACTTGGCCCTGAGAGCTGTGACGGTGACATTTCCATCAAGAGTGGCCAATCTCATGATGGTCTTGTACATGAGTGGTGCCACCGCCTTGGGTTCCTCACTGACGAGGATTTCATAATCCTTCTTATAGGTAAGAAGCATTGCTTTTGCCTCCTGGGTGAGGCTACTGTACAGACAGTGCCACATTTATTCAATGTTTTGTGCCACTCGTTTGTCTGAATTGATGACTGAAGTGAATGTTTTGCAAGCTGTCTTGAGTGTCTTTGCATTGATTTGGCCATACTTGGCAATCGGGCTGATTTATCTGCCATCCCTGTTTGTGAACTTGAGGATGTTTTGGGTGCCCTTGTCCCAGCCCATCATGTTTGCCCTGTCTTGCAATTCTTTTTCAAAAATAACCACTTGCTGCCTTCATGCTAAAGGGGGTTCCGACTTTTGTTTATTGCTCATACAGGCTTACACTGTGTTTGGTGGTGTAACCAATAAGTTCTTTGACTGCTGCAATGCCCGGTGAGGTGGCAAAGAAGACTGCTGCTGCTGGAGGAGTGGCGACTGCAGGAGGAGCTTGGTTGCCAGCAATGGCATTGGCTAGATTGGTCACAATGGTGGTAAGTGCGGCAATTTGTTGTGCCAATTCGGCATTTGATGGTGTGTTGCCTGCCATGTTTGCTCTTGGGATGCGTGATTATCTTGCTCTAGGTGGAATGGTTGGGACTTGTATTTACTAGACTTGATTGGCTGACTTGCCTGTTTTTAAAGTAACCGGTTGATTGATGCTGTCAACGTGAATGACATGATAAAAAGGTGAGTGCAACAATTTCACTTGTGTGATGCTTAAGATTGATCAGGTCTCAATCTTGTTGACTTGTTTGTCTGCTATGGCCACAGAGGAAGCGTGTTGTATTTCTTGAGAAAAACAGGGTGTTGACTGGCTAGAAGAGGGCATCCCCTAATCATAGGCAGTAGGGTTTACAATGTAGTTTAACTGAGAATAAGTTCTAAAAGTTGTGAGATTAACTAGTTATTCCATAGTAGTAGTAAAAACGTAGTTTTTGTATGTTTTACGGATGTTTTACATGTAGTGCAACTTTTTGGATGTCTTCATGTGTCCGTAGCATTTTTGGAGTTTCCAAGAGTCTCTAATTTAGTCTTGTGGAGTTTCGTAGATATCCACAGATTTATTTCTGGGAAAAGCGGAGATTTCTTCCATAAAAACCCAGGTAGTGCTTAAATAAGGGCCATAGGTAAATATACACCCTAAAATAAGGACCTGTTGTGTCCAATAATCTAACAGATGGCAATGCAAAGTTTGCAAAACTGACCACAATCCTTGCTTCTGCGAATCATGAAAAGCAATCGCAATGAACAGTCAGCGAATCACAAAAGCAATTGAAACAATCCACGAGCTCAAAAGGAGTGACCACAAAGCACCACTGCATATGCATTTGCAATCACGATGCCATGAACTTGCTAAGGAGCAAGTGCAAGATATTTTGTAAACTTGCAAGAGCAAGAGCAATGAAACTCGCGATCTTGCAAAAAAGCAGCAAGATGATCTGCCGGTAAGTGAAATGTGATCACAAGAAGCCTCTGATTTGCCAAGAGCGATGAGGATGCAATACCATGACTGCTAATTGTCATCAGTCAGGAGAACGTACCTTCGTTGTGACGGATTGTTTGTTTTGTTTGAGTTGCCTTGTTAGTGTGTAGAGGCCAATAAACTAGATGTTATTTCAATGAAAAAAATTGAAAATTATAATTATTTGCTTCTACACTAAAGCTCCTATAACAATCTCATGGAAATAAGAGACCAATGACAAGAATGGAGGATTCTTGGTGTCAGAACAACAGCAAAGTTCTGGAAAAAAGAATGGAATGGCGGTGAGCCGGACGAAGGCCAGAAAGCAAGATGAAGAAAGAAAGAAAGAAAAATGCGAAGCAAGAAGCCAAATTATGCCAAAGGGCACAGGCTTCCGGTCACTACCCCTTAATACTCCCTCTCAAGGTTTATGATGGTTACCAGCCCATCAATAAACGTCGCAAATGGATAAATGAAGCATGTGCCAACCCTTTGGTGAAGAGATCACCAAGCTGGTGTCTGGTGTCAATCTTGACTAGAGAGATTCTCTGGGAAGGGCCGGCTACCTTGTCTCGGAACCAATGGTATTTGATAGCATAGTGTTTGGACCAAGGAGTCATGCGGCGAGGCTCCAGGTGACCAAGGGTCAGGGCACCAACATTGTCTTCATGCACTTTGCAGTGAATGATGGAAACGAATGAGGCATCAAGGCCAACGGCATTGCTGAGCTCACGGATGAGTGAGACCAAAGGGAGGAGGTCCTTGCATGCCATGCTGAGGGCGACATATTCTGCCTCCATGGTGGAAAGGGCGATTTTGGTTTGAAGGCGGGAATGCCATAGGACAGGGCAGTCAAAGGCAAGGATAACATAGCCAGTGCAACTACAGGCACAGTGGGGATCCTGCATGTCTTCATGTCCATACAGGCCAGCAAAGTCAGCATCCGGGTAGCAATCCATGCACGGGATTGGAGAAGGAGTCATGGTGAGTCCCTTGTCCATTGTACCTTTCAAGTAACATCCAATCTGGATGAGTGCCAACTCATGCTGACGGGTGGGTTTGAAGGTATAACGGGCACATTGGTGGACAGCGAAGGCAATATCTGGTCTGGAGTGGCCACTGAGGTAGAGCAGCATGCCAACAACGGCCGCGTAGTTGAAAGAGCCTGACGCCGGGTGTCCATCGGCATCCTTAGGAAGGGGAGACGTGTCAGCCGGGGTGTTGGTAGGGGTGGAAAGGCTGCTACAGAGGCCGACAGCTTCGATGATGCATTTGGTGAGGCCAGTCTGGAGGAGGGTGATTTGGGAGCTCGTTGAATCAGAAGAACGAATGATGTCAACACCAAGGAAACCTTCAGCAGTCCCTTCACGACGGATGCAAATGCCTGCGGTCTGGAGGGAGGAGATGAGTGTCGTGATCTCCGCATCCGATGCTGCATAGATGAGCAAGTCATCGACGTATACCACCACGATAACAGATTTCCCAATGAAAATGCAGGGATCATAGGCCAAGGGAGTCAATCCTTGGGCTACCAGGTGGTCGGAGAGGTAGTTGAAGAAGCTACAAGAGGATTGGCGTAGGCCATAAATGGACTTCTTCAGTTTGAGTACCAAGTCTTCATCGCGTTGGAAACCAGCAGGTTGGCGGACATAGATATGCTCATTAGGACCAAGGGGGACATGCACAAAAGCGGCAGTGATGTTGGCCTGGGCAAAAACAAGGATGAGCCGGGTGGCCAAAATCATCATGGATCAAACGGTTGTCCATTGGACAACTGGTGCCCAAGTCTCAAAGAAATCAACGCCTTCGACTTGCATGTCACCACGCACACAGAATCTGGCCTTGAATTTCTTAGCCAATCCCTTGGGAAATCATTTGAGATGGAATGCCCATGTGGAAGGGAGGACATGCATCCACGGTTCATGAGGTATGAGCTCCCAAGCGTGAAGGTCCGATTCCAAAGTGGTCGATTTGGTTTCCATGGCTTCCCACCACTTTTCAGCATGAGGACTGTTGATGGCCTGTGAGTAGGTAGGAGTGTCAGAGGTGTCTCCAGCTAGAGAGGCTGAAAGGATGTGGGGTTGAACATCTGTGACAGTAAAGGAAGTATGGTCATCCGTGAGGTCAGGCTGGAGGTAGGCTGAGTAGGTGAGAAGAAAGCTGTTGCAATGGGAGGAACCAAGACTGGTTGAGTCATGTTGGAGGAGGGCAAGCTCGGAGAGGTGACTGTGCTGTATGCGTGTGGTGGAGTGACTACAGGTGTGGTGGGCACCAATGTTGGCCATGGCAGGAGGGAGTTGTGCCCACGATGATGCAGTAGCCAGGGCAAACTGCGGGAGGGACAAGAGCGAGGTGCAACCTGTTTTTCATTGCCCCTGGGTGTATTTGCATTCAAGGGCTGGACCATCTTTCCATGTGCCGGAGCGGGGGCGTGACAGATAGTGTGAAGACAGCTGTGGGGAGGAGGACGGTGAATCACTGGAGGGTGGACCAGGAGGGAAGTCAGCAGGAATGTGCGCAGGAGATGAGGGCGTAACCAATGGAGCTGGTGGGGGGAGGGATACTCCCTCTGGAGCCATGCTGGTGTAGGCTGCATGTGGGCAGGAGGTTCAAGGTGGAATGCTCCCATCTGGGACCATGGGCACCAGCTGCATGTGGTCAGGAGGATCGGGGTGGTGCGAGACAGGTGAAGGAAGGTGGGTGGTAGGGACTCCCTCTGGGTGGCAAGAGGGTGGAAAGACAATAGATGGTGTTGACCGGGCCAGTGCATGTTGGCGCTGAAGATGGTGCATGGCGAGGTCAGATGGGGACAACCAATGGTCGTCAAGGAGCTCGGAGGTGGGTGTGACATCACTAGGGTCAATGTAGCATTCCCTGGATGTTGCAAACAACTGCTCAAAACAGAGGTCCCGCTCTGATTCAGTTGTCAGGGAGGGTACTGTGGAGAAGGCATCATCAAAGATGTTGCGAAACTGCGGTGAAATGTGTTGGGTGCAGGGATTCAGGATGAGGGGAACGGAAGTCAAGTGACGGGGTGAAAAACCAACAAAGATGCCTTGGCGGGCACGGCTTTCCTATTTGGAGATCTTCTTTCCATCCTGGAGCCATGGGTCAAGGACATAAATGGGGCAGCCGAAGATGTGGGCACGTGCGAGATCAGAGCGCAAACACTTAATGCCAGAAAATAGCCCTTCATGGAAAGGCCAGCACCATGTTGGGGAAGTTTGTTGTATACCCAGATGGCATAATTCATGGCCAAAGGCCATAGATCAATGAAAGAATGGTCAGGCCAATGAAGGGTGGCATGGAGCATGTTGGCACGGGTCATGTTCGTGACGGTCTGAATAGCTCGCTCCGCAGCCCCATTTTGCGATGGTGATCACTAACGCCACTGAGTGCAATGTCTGGCCAAGGCATGTGCAATGCTCGCGAAACTCATTGGAGCTGAAAACACCATTGTCAGAGTGGTATTTCTTGATGGTGACACCAACATTGGCTGCCTCAGATTCTAGGAGCATCTTGCCATGGATAGTGTCACTTGCAGCGGTGGTCAGTTGATGATGGATAAACAGAAATGTTTCTGCAATGGTCCACGTAGATCATACCACATGTGTAGCCATTGCAGGAAGAGCTGTGCCCTGAATGAGAGGTGATGCGGCCAGGAACAGGGGAGATGAAGTGGTCACAGCTGAAGCAATCACCAGGTTTGACATGGTTCTCTTTGAGGACCATCTGACGGGGTGCCACAAGGTGGGAAGAGTGGATTGTTGGTGCTCAACAAGTGGCCTTGGAGATTTCACAGGCAGCACAGAGAAGATTGTCACAGGATGTACTCGGGATGTTGTAGGTGCATGGAAGAAGGGGACCATCATGGAGACAGACCAGGTCATTGGTGGAGGAAGGGGTCACTACACGCCATTGTCGGGTGATATTCTGGATGGTGGAGAGGCCGGCATGGGACAGACAGTGGTGCCATAGGAGAAGTTCCTTCTGTGCAAGGGATATGTTCTGGTTGGAGGCAGCCAAAATGGAACACGCACAAATGTCCTGATCAGATGCATGGAAAGAAAAACATCTGGCCCAGAAGCAGAAAGGAGCCTGATCTGATGGGCATAAAGGGAGGATTGGAAGGATACTAGTACCATAAGGGGCGTGGAGGATGAGACCGCCAGGAAGGGTGATGGAGTACTTGGAAATGTCTTGCTCGCCGTGGCCGCCGAGGGACTTGAATAAGGCCTGGGGGCTGAGGAGGCAAACAGAAGCCTTGGGTATATGGTAACCCTTAATCTCAATGGTGTGTTTGAGTCTGTGGTGATTGAGGACACGCCAGCAAAGCATACCTTCACCCGCAACTGCGTTGACTTCAGAGAGATCACGAATTCTGGCAGCACTAGGAGAGTAAGAAATGAAGTCATCCTTGCAAGGACTGATACAACAAGATGCTCCGGTGTCCACGATGAGAGGAGGAGTCATAATGGTAGGATTGGAAGTGAAGGCAGAATCCAGGAGAACAGGAAATGAGTGAAGGCTGGAGCTGTCTGCAGTGATGTTGATGGAGACAGATTGCTGTTGGGGAGGAGCAAGGCAAACAATCCAATCAAACCGCTCAATAAGTAAGAGGTTCAAGCCAGCTCGGGCCGGATTGAAACTGTCCACAAAATGGGGAGGTGGGTCCGGGAGAGAAGGTGGTGAGGGCACTGGAGGCAACAAGCCTAAGTGAAAAGAGTCGATTGTTGTAGCCAGCATGGTCTCATATTTCTGAGATACCCGGGTGAAACGTTGTCGAGTTTGCCAGCCAATGGGTTTCCAAAGGAGCTGAGCAGATCCGTAAATGAGGGCCGAGGGAAATGATGAGGGGTAGAGGTCTGGTGGAAGACCAGAGTGGGAAGGGATGTTGCCTCAGAGACCCACAGCAAGCTAAATGGAAGGAACCGACAAGCAAGTTTCAACAAGCCACAATAGGAGGAAGAGGAATGCAGCTGCGCCTGGGAGAGATGTTGCCTGATCCAAGGAAGGTCATGAGCTGAGGAGCTCTGATGTGGAGGATCATAGATGGTTTGATGATCAAGAACAGGATCCCAATGGGTGAATGGTGAACTGGAAGAGTGAGCACNATAGGAGGAAGAGGAACGCAGTCGCGCCTGGGAGAGATGTTGCCTGATCCAAGGAAGGTCATGAGCTGAGGAGCTCCAATGTGGAGGATCATAGGTAGTGTGATGATCAAGAACAGGATCCCAATGGGTGAATGGTGAACTGGAAGAGTGAGCACCCAGGATCACTTCCAGATCATTCTGGAGGGAGGCCACCTTGTCAGAAGCAAAGAGTTCCCGGAGGGAAGCCGGAAGGTCAGTTGAAAGAAATGAGCAAAGTTGCATGGCGGTGCGCAGCCAGCCGGACATCAGTCTAATGCGCATGGACAAAGGAGAGGAATGGGATGTGAATCAAGCTAGGGCCACCAATCCAATCCAGCCACTGACCAACAGACGTGTGGATGAAGAAGAGACCCGCGCCAAGGAGAATGTATCCAGCCGTGACGCCGAGGTTGGTGAGAATGACCAAGGAACAAAATATCGAGTTGTCAAGTGTCCAATCATGATGCCAATGGTAAAGCTCAGTAAATCGGGGTGTGACAGAGCGGGCGTTGTGGCGTAGTGGCATGACAAACCATGAAGGGCATCCATGGGTGTTGCTGAAATTTTCAAGAGCTTTGGAGGCATAGTGCCAAGGGATCCAGCAAAGGGGCTGCAGTAAACGCAGGTGTATCGCCAAACTGATATTCTGCCCGGTCGTGCTGAGATGAGGTGCAACAAACACAAGGAACCCAAAGGACCAAATGGATGTGAAGAGTCCGGATGACAATGGGTCAGGAAGTCGAGGAGGGCGGGCCAGGTAGATGTGACCACTAACAGGGGCCCGCAAGAGCAGTTTGAAAGAAGCAAAAAACCAAAGGAGCCAGTTGAGCCAAAGAGGTTGGGTTGCCAGAATCACAAAGGAATAGGCCACACCAAGCCAAAGGTTTTGGAACATTTTGTAGGGAGGATGGCAATCGCCTAGACTGAAGGATAGGCCGCCCACCAGTTTAAAAGCTGGTCGAGACCGATGGCTGCAAGAGCATGGGCAGCGGAGTCGGTGATGGGATTGTCCTCAAGAGAAGGGGATTCATCATCAGGAGACGAGGAAAGATTGCCGGGTTCAAAATCATCATCTGTGTGGGTGGGTGTGGAACTGGCCAAGTTGGCAAGGAAGGTTTCGTCAACATCCTCAGCATTCTCGAAGAGGGCTTGGTGGTCACGGTGGATGAAGTTCCCTTTTCCTCCTTTCTTGAAACGGGGACCAGTGATGTTGTTAGGACCGGAGGAGCCAGAAGATCTGACAGCTTGACGTTGGGTGGAACTGTGTTTGGGACTGAAGGGGCAATTTCTTATGCCAGGGTTGTCATGGTATTTCTTCGGATGCACCTGGCCACAAATGTCACAGGTCTTGAAGTCAAACTATCATTGCCAGGAAGGGTCAGGAGGGCAAACAGAAGAGGATGAGGAGGTGTGTTGGGGGCCAGGAGTGGTGGAGGCCTTGAACGAGCTGTCTAGTTGAGCGGTGCCAGACCAAGCCTTGGATGCATGGAGGGCTTCATACTTGGACTCTAACTTTGCAGCAAAAGAGTCGAGTTAGACCAAGGTGTCAGGAGAGGTGTGGAGTTCCCAGTCATCATACATGGGAGTGGAGAGAAATCCCAGCTGGGCAAAACACATGGAGCGAAACTCCTCGTTACCACAGGCCGACATGCCACAAAGATAGTGCTGGATGAGGTCAGTGGGCAGGTCAGGCCGAGCTAGCATCTTGGAGGCTGCCTTGAAACAAGAAGAGCCAAGGGCAAAATTTTTGCCAGGAAAGCAATCAAGGCAGAAAGTGGATGTGTAGTCTTGGAGAAGCTTTGTGTTTTCAAAAGTCTTCGAATCAAACTTGTCTACAAGCAACTTGAAAAGGGTCAGACCACCTTGCTGGTTGGGGGGGAAAATATCAAACAATTGTTTGATTTGCACAAACAGAGTTGGTGCAGTTGAGAGTTCAATGATGTGTAAGGCCCAATCACAAATCTCGACATCAATGTCAGTGAGCCATTCATTAATGAAGGTCTGATACTTGAGAATCGCAATGAGCGGGAGGATCTTGTAGTGTGTGAGAAAGCTGATGCGTGGAGAAGACGCAACAGCCCTGTGATTGTGAAAATCGGAGAAGGATGGGACCTGGAAGATGTAGGCAACATCTACTTGTTGGCACCAGGTCCTGAACTTGTCCAGCATGGTTTGCTGTGCAAGAACCAATGTGCCAAGATCCTCTGATCCTGCATGATACACCAACTTTGAAAAGTCTATTGGCATAAACTTGGGTTCGATGGCAACACAAGAGCAGTCACAGATCTTGCGGCGAGCCTCAACAGTCGTGCCATGGGCAGTCCGAGCAACTTGGATGCGGCCTAGATCCATCTCCAGCAAAGTATGAGGAGAATGGCGAATGCACAGGTCAGTGAGCTGCATGGTGGCCTCACTGACACTGGGTGAGTGAGGATCCGCCCACTTCGTGGTGTTGAGGCTGGAAGCAACTGCCACAGCAATGATCTGGGCGAGCGTTGAAGTTGGGTGGTCTGGGTTGTTTGGAGGATCCGTGTCGTCATCCGTAGAGTGGCGGGATGACGAGGTGGGGTCAAGAAGCTCAATGGAGTGTGCCATAGCTTGGAGGTCCGAGAGAGAGGGTTTGCAGTCCATGGTCTGGCAAGGTGGAGGGAAGCGGACGGGGTAAGAGTGCGTCGACAACAACAACCCAACAATCAGCCATGAACACCGAGAACTCCGTGAGCTGACAGGGTCAGGTACAGGCGGTGGTCGAATGGATGGCATCAACGGTCCTTGGCGGCAAGAGAGTTCACTGGTAGAACTGCACATGGAGGGATGGAAGTGAAGGTGAGGAAGAGAATGATCCATGCGAGTATTCCAAGAAACAAGGAGGGTATCTCGAGTAGAAGACACGACAATCCAACGAAATGCATAGGAAAGAGAACTTGTGGTGTGATGGAAGAGGATGGCATGCGCAAATGGTAGGAAGAATTGGAGGAGGAAAATGAGGTGGTCGGACGTCCACCGGATTGGGAGAACATGGTATCGAGGTGGAGCAGCAGCCACCAGCTTGACAATGAAGGCACTGGTGATCAGCAGTCATGGCAAAAAGGAAGGACACGGTGGAACAATGCCACCAGCTTGACAGGAAGGAACAACGAGGTAGAGCAATGCCACCGGCTTGAGAGGAAGAGATGATGGAGAATCGAAGGTATTGTTTCACGGGAAAGCCTGAAGGGGCTTCATAACCTGTGAATTGTCAATCAGTCGGAAAGAATGTACCTTTGTTTGCAATGGATTGTTTGTGCTTGCAATTGGGTTCTTTGTTAGCCCGGAGAAGCTAATAAACTAGATGTTATTTCAACGAGAAAATGAAATTATGATTAGTAGCTTCTACGGGAAAGTTCATGCAACAATCAATGATAAACATGCAGAAAACAAATGGGTCTCATGAAAATCCGAGACCAATGACAAGAATAGAGGAATCTTGTTGTCAGAACAAC
>JALLPC010002083.1:0-10492 GCA_036940045.1 Stephanocyclus meneghinianus | reverse complement strand
TGCAGCCACACCACCGTGACGGTTCTTGGCATGTTTATAAAATGGAAGCTCTGTCAACATAACAGCGCTCATCAAATGTTCAAAGCAAGTACGGGAAATGCAAAACATGGACACGAATTCTGATGCATACAAGGCATTTGGAGACAGGTAATCGGCTTGGATGCATCGAAGTGCTTGTTCGTGGTCATACATCTTCCAAGGTCCACGTGGTCATCGACGATGGTCGTCCACACTTTCATTGTCACTAGCGGTGTCATAATGAAACCCCTCAGCCTTCATAATCTGCATAATGATGTCATTACTACATTTAATCACAGTGGCGGCAATGTCCGTGTCTTCATTGTTGAAGATAAGGTCAAGTGCAGCGTTGTTAAACATGGTCAGAAATGGCGACAACAACAAGCAACGATGGGCGATGGTCATGGCACCAACAGTGAGGGATGGCAGAGATGGCAGGAGTAGCGGCAGCAGCAACAGTAGCAAAGGGAGGGACAGAAGCAATGGTGGCAATGGCGGCAGCAGCAACAGAGAAAACACTGGGCAACAAAGGATTCGGTATACTTTGGTACATACTTTGATCTAAAACCATAAAGACTGAAGCATGACTAAAGTATTGATCAAAAGAATTAGGGAGTGATTCAATAGTGACTGATTTTTTTGGTCAAGGGACCAAATCATTCGTGAATCAATCCAAACTTTTTAGATGGACCAAACATCAATTTAGATTTGGTCTAGTCCAATTCTGCAGTGACTTCCCTTAATGAAAACCTGACCATCATACTACATCCCTGTGTTACCGAACGTATCAACATACACAGGGTGGTGCCCTACCATTGACAACATCAAATATGGGGATCCCATGATTGATCTTCTCTATTCCACTTACCCCTGTGAAGGCAAGTTTGCACATGCTACTTGCACCCAAGGTCTTTTTGAGCTTTTTACCTCATGTCTTTTTTTCTAAGGTAAATGCAGCAAAATGCTCCTTTGGTGCCCAGAGACAGAATATCTTTGTTATGTTCTGACAGAGAAGGCATCAATCCACAACAAAAAAGGTAGAGGTTATCCTTGCACTGACACCACCACAGAATGTCAAAAACTTGTGTAGATTTCTGGGCATAGTCAAGTACTAGCGAGACCTCTGGCCAAGATGAAGCAAAATGCTGTGACCCCTCATTGAACTAGTTTGAGAGTACGGACATGCCAAAGTCACACAGGCTACCAAGACAAAGCATAAGCCGTGGCATTCGGATGATGAAAATATACAAGCTGAGAAAGAAGCTTGAAGAAATGGAAGAACTGCAGGAGTAAGAGCACTCACTTTTGTTTGATGTGATGCCTACTTTGACATGCAAAAAGTCACCTGCCCTGAGCACAAGTGACAAACCTTAGAAAATCAAAATTCCACAGAAAAATGGTAGATGTAGATGGTTTATGTTGATATGGTTTAGTGGTTGGTAGGACATTGAAGGTAAGGGAAAATGGCTGAAAGTACTAAATTTTGTATATTTAAATACAATATTCACTTTTACACCTAAAAATGTGTGAACTTAGTTAGCTGAATTTTATCATAATTTACTTTCTTATTCTCTACCTGAGAGTGTCATTCGACTGTGGTGTGGCCATCATGGGTGTGAGGTGGGCAAGGATGTGTGATGCACACTGGTGTTCTTTTGATTTGTGCTTTAGTCATAGATAATAATCAATGCAATTTCTTGAAAATCTTGCAGCAATTGCCGGTTTTGGCTATCAGCGACTCACCACATTGGTGCTAGATGGTGTGACAGTTATGCTGATGCTTGAATTGATTTGTGCGTGACACATGAAAGAGTTGGCACAATTACACTCTGTATGGACTAAACTTTGCAAAAGAATTAATTTCTGCAAAAGGATTAAATTACAAAATCTCATTCTTTTGCAGAATTTAATCCAAATCGCTTAGATATTGTAAAAGGAGGTTTTTTCTTTCGAACATAAAATTCATACTTATTCCTAAATAGACAGGCTTAGATTCTGCAAAAGGATCAAATTACAAAATCTCTCAAAATCTCATCCTTTTGCAGAATTTAAGCCAAATGGCTTAAATTCTGCAAAAGGATGAAATTCTGCAAAAAGGATGCGATTTTGTAATTTTATCCTTAAGCAGAATTTAAGTCTTCGGATAATGGAATCAGTACATTTTCTACAGTGCAAACAAAAATTGATTCTGATGATTTCTTCAACATAATGATGTTTGTTTTTAGAGAACAGCGTCGAGCCAAGCAGTCATTGTAAGAAGCGCAAGGCTAATATTCCATGGTGAATACCACGTCATTTCATGATACGTCACACTTCATGAGAGATTGTTGTCATATCATTCATACTTAATGTTAATACTGTATATATTATACAGGATATGGTTTGAATGATATGCATGTATAAAGTATGATTTTATAGAGTTTCGATTTTATTCATTTAATATTATAATGTTTATGCTTTCATGATGAATAGTTGTACAAGCTCATTTCCTTTACCTTCATTATCATTATGAGTTATTGAAGTGATTAAAACTGATTACTTCAGAATGCTAGTCCTCTTGTGTTTGTCATTTACATGATAATAACTTTTCACCATAGATGTCTTGGTCTTGAAAAATTACTTTGTCTTTCTAGCTTGGGTCAGTATTGTCTCGACCATGTGATCTTGCCAGACATCTTGGTCTTGCTCCCTGGGAGTACAGTAATGTTTTGATACTTGAGATGATTGGTATCTCAAGGATGCATTCTATATGTAGGGCATTTTTGTGCCCAATTTGGACTTACATATAGGACTGAGGTCCCAAATGTGAAGTAATCCTCTCTATGGAGGCATGCTAATGCCACTTACCCACTTTTTGTGCCCACCCTAATGGGCATGCTACATCATATTTTGGTTAAAAATGCACTCATATCCTATTTATACGCTTGGATGGGTGTCTTTGCAACCACCTGAAAAAAATTAGGTGATCAACTAGTTTTCACCTGCCTCCACCAAAAATGTTTGCTTACCTCCAATCAAAAGATAAATTAACTAATAATAAAGTAAATATATTTATGGGTTTGATCTCACATATGAGATAACAAATCTCTTCATATCTTATGTAAGTCTTTGATGGCTTTATGGTATGATTTAGAGTCTTGCATCACCATAGCATCAGCACGGGCAGTGTGTGTGTGGATGATTGGCCATGGGTGCATTTTTTTCATCTAGTTTCAATAGGTGAGCAAACCAGTTTGGCCAGATTGAAAAACATGATTAAAAGGCATGCCTGTTAGGGTGCATGCAAAAAATTCAATAGGAACCCTCTCAGAGGACTCTTGAAACAGTTGTGCCTGAATCCATTCAAGAGGCCTCGGGTCTGCAGCAGCATTGCATCAATCAGATACTGCTGTTTGTGGCCTCCTCCACCACCATCATCTCCGCTGCCTTCTCTCCTTCACCATCATTATCTCACCACCTCCTCACAAAAGCCTCCCTTGACACAAGTGCATAATCACTTATTGGTCTCCTCTGCCATCATCAGCCCACTGCCCCACAAAAGCCTCCCTTGACCCAAATGCATACTCGCTCAATGGGTCTTCTCTGCCATCGTTATTGCCTCCACTGTCACTGCCCAACAAAAGCCTCCTCCTCCTCTGCCTCCCCTGATCTGATTGCATACACACTCAATGGGTCTCTTTGGCACCACCACCACTGCCCAAGGAAACCTCCCCCAACCTGCATTAATGTCCTCTTCACTACAAAGCCACTTGGCCTTGTGAGGTGATACACATGTCTGAATAAACTTGTTTCTTATTGATCAAAGATTTTGTATGACACAAATGTTCTGCTAAATTTGTCTTTTCAGGCTGAGTTATTTGTCAGGATTGCTGCAGAATTTCTGTATACAGACATTTTTTTGTACAAGACTCTCATGCTCTGCTCCTTAAAATCTTAATGCATCACACAGGATTGCTACAATTGTGGCAACTCTTCATCAAATCTAGATCCAATATCTTCATCACCATGGCCTGTGGTCAAGTGCTTCTGGCACCTCATCTTCTGATGCATGTCATGGCAAGCGTAAACAATTTGTAGTATCACTGCTGTGAATAGACTCAACTTGTAATCAATATGGAGCTCACGGTGTTTTGACTACATCTATGTAGGGGGAGTTGATGAATAATTAGGAGGTGTGGAGCCTGTGGGAACATGTGGCTGAGAGATACAGCTTTCCATTTGGAGTTGGGGTGTTATTTGTAGAATGCAAGAAAGTAAACAGCTACTAAGGTTAAGAATATCTACACCAAGCTCTCATTAGTCTCATTGTAGCTTTTTTATTTCCCATATTACTAATTCTTTCCTTTGCTTGCACACCCAAACTATCAAGCAAGTACAATTACATCTTTTCCAAACCACTTGCCACTAGAGTTGATTTTGTAGCTCAGCTCTGCAGTCAGATTTCCATTGGTCTTCAATTAAATAGAGCAATCATGAAGCCCACCAATGACAAAACTCAATAAGTAGTTGTTGTAGAGTGAAACATCAGCTTGTTTGAATAAATGTTATCTACATAAAACAGACGCCCAAAATGTATCTCAAGGAAGTGATTTTTTGTTAAAAATAAAAAATCGTTACATCAAACAGGGGGGCATCATTTTCCAACCTGTAATCATCACAACAGTGATAGTATCACAAACAAGACTATGCACTCCCATTCTCTTCTTTGCAGCCCCACTTTGCTTTCGGTTATAACAAAATGCAGCTGCCCCACCAATTATTTGTGATTTGTAGTAAAAAAGTGAATCCTGTTGATATTTTAATCTTACAAACAACTCCGTTGTTTGGGCTGAGTGCACTCAAAGCATGCTGGACACTATATCTGACTCCCCCACATACCCAGAATTACCAATAAGCCGTTTTCCTTGGGCATCTGATGATACAAACTTGAATGCCTCAACTGACGGGTGTACACTAAAACTGGTCCAAATGATCCCACATGTTCAAATGGTTCCAAGATTTATTCTACCATAAGTTAATGTAAGTTAATTTATTGTGATATAAGTAATACTTCCCCCAATCACTAAGAAACCAGTTTCATCAACCCCCCACATGAATGAGGAAGAAAACCACAGATATCACCCATGTGGAAAAACACCTCAACCCCTCCCTATTCCCTCATCCACTCACCTACTGCCAAACACATGGTCTAATCTTGAATCACATGTTTCAAATGAAAAATCAGATACTGTCAGTGTGTTGCTCATACTTAAGTAACTCAACAATACACATTTCATATGATAAAAGATTATAAACTTGAACATTACTAATATTTCATATGAAACTCAACAAATATATTACAAGAAAAGAAATTGACATACCATCACCATGTGGTTTTGTATCTCTTAGTCAAAAGCATCTACATGAAAATCACACAATGTCACTGGTTGCTCATCACTAAGTAAGCCCACACACAAACACTTTTCATATGAAAAAAGATAAAGCTTCTAATGAGTTTAGCGTTATTTCATATAAACCCAACAAAAATATGCTACAAAGAAATAGACATACTGTCACCATGTGGTTTGACATCTTTCAATCAAAAACCTACATGAAAATCAAGTACTGTCAAGATTTTATTGGTCATCACAAATTTAACCCTAACAACATATTTCATATGAAAAATACGACAAATATGAAATTCGTTATATTTCTTATAAAACTAGACAAAGTATAGGCTAGGAAGAAATAGACATACCGTCACCAAGTGGTTATTACATCACTTAGTAAAAATCCACAGAAACATTTCATATGAATTAAGAAAGTGGTGATAGTTTCATATGAGACCCGAATCTCAGAAAGAGTACAAATAGTTGACATATTATCTCACAGTTATGAATGACCCAGGTGGAAGAACACCTCAACCCTCCCCATCCCCCCATCCACTCACCCAATGCCAAACACATGGTCTAATCTTGAATCAAATGTTTCATATGAAAAATCACATACTGTCAGTGTGTTGCACATCCCAAGTAATGCAAACAAAACACATTTTTATATGAAAAAAGATTATAAACTTGAAAAATTAGTAATATTTCATATGAAACTCAACAATATATTACAAGAAAAGAAATTGACATAACATCACCATGTGCTTTTTGCATCTCCTAGTCAAAAACATCTACATGAAAATCACACAGTGTCACTGGTTGCTCATCACTAAGTAACCCCACACACACACTTTCATATAACCCAACAAACATATGCTATGAATAAATAGACATACTGTCACCATGTGGTTTGATATCTTTTAGTCAAAAACCTACATGAAAATTCAGGTACTGTCAAGGTGTGGTTGTTCATTACTAATTCAACCCCAAAAACAAATGCAATATGAAAAATACAACAAATATGAAATAAGTCATATTTCATATAAAACTCAACAAAGTATATGCTAGGAAGACATCACCAAGTGGTTACGATATGTTTATTCTTATGAAGGAAAATTATATATATATATACACATATATATACATATATATATACATACTTATATATATACATACATATAATTACACGTACCTAGTGACATCGGAGTATAAAAATGGATTGCGTGAATCCAAACAATTTATAGAGATGGTATAATTATTTTCATATTCTTGTTTTCTCTAAAATAATTGTTTTTGCCTTACATTTCAACAATTACCTTGTTATGGCTGACGGGTTAATTATTTTCACTTTCTCGTTCATCTAAAAATTATTATTGCCTTACATTTCAAAAAAAATCATCTTGTTATGGCCTGAGATGATCATGTTTAATTATATAGGCCTACTTTCCTTGGGACCATTTGGGCAAATGGGACCATTTGGGACCAGATTTGAGATCTACCAGTCTGCAGAATGTGAGACCTCTTTACACACTTAGACATGGAAGCCTTTAAAGAAAGATTCCATTGCATGATTCATTGCCCATAAGGCAATCTTGTTAAAATGGACCGCATCTATAATCTGGCAAGACTTGTAAAGGGACCTGGATATTATTCTTTGGTCCCAGACCAATTTAAGGCTACTTTTGATGCAGGCAGTGAGTTTTTCCATATTGGTATCTTTAACCCCTCTATAGGCCTTGATGCTCCATGGTTGTCCCTGTTGCTGTTTTGGCAAAGTCATCTGCTAGGATGTTGAGTTGGTTGAAGAGCAGAAGGTCTTGAAACCTCATCATAGCGCCCAGGTATCCATGACATATGATTACTTTATTGGGAAAGTGGTGGTTGCACAGATCTTTTTGTAACCTGGAGAACATCCACTTGCAGTTGTTGTTTTGGAAGTGATTCATGTGCTGTATTTGCATTCTGGATTATGCCTGCGTTGTCACACCCTACACAAAATGGACTGCGCCCTGTAGTTGTTAGCTGACTTGGAGCCCATACAATGAGTCAAGTGATCACCAATGGCCTGACCCTGAAATTGCTTGCTGTCAATGGGTTGATGCATTCAGCTACAGTAGCTCTCCCTGTTTCCTGGTGAGAGTGCAAAGCAGCACCAAAGCTGCTGAGCAGGCATCAAGAGCCAAGTCAGGCATATCAAAGCTGTTATGTGCTGCCACAAGGCTGCCAACCGCAATTGAATGAGCAAGTTACTGCCCATTCTGACCAGATTGGCATCTCATCAAGATGTATCATGACCAAGATGGCAAAGGTAATTGATGATTGTGTTGTGGGAGGTCACTCTATGCACAGATCTGAGGGGCCCAGTAGGGAGAGTAGAGAGATGGTGTTTGCCACTGACATGAGAGCTGTGCAGAAGTAGTGTATTTTAGACTGGGTGGTAAGAGTTGTGTCCTCCTTTGTGTATAACAAACTGGTGTGCATTGATCTACCATCATGAACTGACAAGAACATAGGTGCGGTTCCTATTTTTATGTCCTTGCAATAGATGACATTGCCCTGAGATGCTTTCCACCATGGGAGCCTGCCATATGGTCCTCTGACATATGTCCCAAAAGGAAGAGACCAGAAGAGCTTGAGTGAATTAATTTGATGGATGACCCAATCCATACTCAAAAATCTGCCCTTGCAGTTTCTTGGCAAGGAACAATCATGGTAGAGGGATACCCCATGTCATGTTCTATAGAAGAAGGAAGCACTGTTGTTCCATTGCTGTATTATGATTAGGAGATGAAAAATACACTTTTTGTAGTGTCGTACCATTTAATTATTCCCCACTCAAACTTTGGTATTAATAACAGACATATTTGAATAAACACTTTGGCATGTTCATGTACTGGGGGGATTATTGTCCTTTCCATAACTAGGTGGACTTTACAGCAGTCAATGCAGTTCCACAGCAGCTTCATCAAAGAATATATTGCCCAAATTTCAAAACTGTTGTGCCACAATCTTGTTGGACGAGTTTGTAGGTTTGCTGTAGTTGCATGTCCATATGGCTGTGTGTACCCCAGAGGCAGGTAATGTAATGAAGGATGGAGGATAGCTTTGCACCCATGTTGGGTAGGCCGTAGGCAAAGATCTTGATACTGCCATGGCAGCCAATGCCAGTTTCTAGTCAGATTTCTGTTGACCTTCAAATAGGGAAGGGCTTGTTAACAACTGTCCATGACAGATTCTTTCCTAAGGTCTGGTGGAATCATAAGGGGCATTAATCAGTACTGTATTGAAGGTAGAAGTTGTGTTGTGAAACTGTACCATCTATCCCAGCATGTAAGTGTCAAGACCCTGATCGAGTCTGTCCAATGCTTTGCTGTCATTATAATTTTGTCAAGATGACCATACCCATGGCTAATTGAGTTAGTACATGTCCAGTGCCGGATGCTTTGGATAAGTTCTTTTGGTTGATAGGGAATTCCTCTCCACAGGGCTGAGGGATCTGTAGTCAGGGGAGACTTGTTCTCTCTTGTTTACTGCATATATGTGCAATGCAGATGACCAATTGTATGATAAGATATAGGAGTGACATCTTTCTGGTTTTAGGTTCCCACCTGTGGCCTGCAGCAGTTGATACCAGGATGCAAGAGCATTCTGGACCTGTTTAGCAAAGTCTATGTATGAAGGCTGGTGGTCTATTAACATGTGGAGCAGGTCAGTTGTGTCAATGTACAAAATGGTGGCAGCTATGATTGCCAATCCCAACCATGCTGTATGCAATCTCACCATGGCTTTGGTGTTGGTAGACAGAGAGTACGGTGCTGACTGCTGTCCACACCAAACATGCTGCACAACTCTTTTGTGTCAGGGCCATGTACAGTTATGTTGTCATCCCCCCGTAGCCCATCAGAACTATTGTTATCCCAGTACATTGAAAGTAGGTCAACTGCTGAACACAGTTTAGGTAGGCCATGACCTTCTTCAGTGAGACTATAGCTTGTACAGCATGACTGCAGATAGGGTGGTTGACTGCATCATGGCAGTTTGTGGTTTCTGTGCTGTTTTGGCAGATGTTCATGTGTAAATAGTTTGTCACTTTATGGAATAGTTGCTTCTGCATGATGCCATCAACAGCTTCTTGTTGCTACATGCTCAACTAGAATCATATTGTAGTTATGCATGAGGTCAATCAATTGCTTTGAGAAGGTGAGGTTGAGAAACCAGTTGAAATCCTCTTCAAGGAGGAACATGGCCAGAAGCCCACCAATGAATATATCACTGTGCATTTTTTCAAAAAGAACTGTGACCCCTTTTCTCCAAAGTGCAAGTAGACTACCATACTGCACTGCAAAATTGATGCTGCAAAATTGATGCTATTGACATAAAAGATTAGAGCTTTATCAATGTGCTGGCTGTCTCGTTGTGACCAAAGTGCCAACTAGAGTAAAAGGATGAAGTTTGTTTGCTTGATCACCAGAAATAGTGTATGAAATCAGTTGGTGTCATTTCACCATGTACGCAAGATTGCCTATCGCTAAATCAGAGAAAACATAGTGCCATCTCCGACAGAGGGTGAAAAGTATGGGGTTGCTCCTGGGTGGAAAGGGGAAAGTGCTCTTGAGGATTCTTCTACTGGCATTGGTGTTGCTTCTTGATAATTTTGCATATACACCCAAAAATCTACTGTGATTACCTAAGAAAATCAGCAGATCAAGAGATACACACAAACATTATGATTATTTAATAGACTCTATATTGGCTTTGATGCACATTGTCTTGGTCAAATGAATCTTTGCCAATAAAACTCACACATTCAAGTAAAAACAGGGGTTGTAACAAATTATACCCTTTTGGCAAAGACTATAACAAAATAATGTACCCTTTTGGCACAGACTATAACAAAATGTATGTGAGGATATGGGAATCATTTGGCACATACCGCATATATCAACACTTCTCCCTGAAGATAGATTGTAATCCAGATAAATCACCAACCCATCATCTGTTTTTGAAGGTACTCAAAAATGGCATGAGGCAATTCCTTCATGAAAATATCACCTAATTGCTCCACAGTATCAATCTTCAACAATTTGATACCACGCTTCTGTATC
>JALLPC010002068.1:0-17077 GCA_036940045.1 Stephanocyclus meneghinianus | reverse complement strand
AGAGATAGGACCAAAAATTTTGATCCCTCCGATCTCGAGATAGGGCACATTTTTCATCTCTCCCTATCTCACATCCCTAATGCCCCCCTACAAATCCGCCACCACTTTCTCTGCAAATCCACACACTTTTCACTCCATGAGGGGACCTCCATTGCTGTCGCCCATTGCCGTTGCTGTCATCCGTCACTGTCATCCGTTGCTCTTGCCTGTTGCTCTTGCACATTGCTGTTGTCCGTCGCTGGTGCCCGTTGCTGTCGGCTGTTGCTCTGGCCTGTTGCTCTGGCCTGTTGCTCTGGCCTGTTGCTCTTGCATGTTGCTGTCATCCGTCGCTGGTGCCCATCGCTCTTGCCCATCGCTCTTGCACATTGCTGTCACCCGTTGCTGTCATGCCATCGCTCTCACATGTTGCTGTTGTCCGTCGCTGGTTCCCGTCGCTGTCGCCCGTTGCTCTCGCCCGTTTCTCTCGCACATCGCTGTCGTCCGTCGCTGGTGCCCGTTGCTGTCGCTCTCGCCCATTGCTGTTGCTCTCGCCCATCGCCCTTGCACGTCACTGTCACCCATTCCTGTCGCGCCCATTTCTGGTGCCTGTTGCTGTTGTCCGTTACTGGTGCCCGTTGCTGTTGCTGCTGTTGAGGCAGCCGTCATTACTGTCATTGTTGCCGCCGTCCGTCGCTGCCGCTGTTGCTGTTGCTGCTGCCATCGCCCATCGCTATTGCTGGCGCTGTCACCTTGGCTGTCACCTTTGATGTGGATGCCACTGCCGCTGTTGCTGAGAGAAAAACAACAATCAACCAATACATGTATTTGTTGCTAGTAACGATACACTAGACTAAGAGAGCATTTTTTTAGTTTCTACCAGTTGATTTATTTGTTTTTATTAAACTTTGATAATTAATTGAATAATTAAATTAATTGATTAATGGAGGCATGCTCAGGTGGCACTAGGTTTGGCAGCTATTGGTTTTTGCTAGCTGATGAGTTTAGTGGCTTGTTAAGTGTCAAAATGTGAATGTCAAGTGCAGCGGCAACATGGCCACAATCATGGTTGTTACACCTGCGTGGCACCTCTTATACCTAATGTAAGTACCATAACATATATTGCACAACAATTTTAGGGATAGTTCAACTTCTGAAGGGAAGGAAAATACAAAACCATAGATTTTTCAAGGTTTTAGCGATAGGTAAGACTTATTTTTCTAAGTCCCACATTATAGGGCATTAGGGATAGGAACTCGCATGCGTAAATAATTTGGACCGGGGTATTCTGAATTTTACGGTAGAAGTGCAGGGCCAACGAACCGTAGGGCAAAAAAAGGAGACCATTGATAAGTACTGATTCCTACGTCTTTCTTTGGATGTCCTAGGTCCCTTTCATCTTTTTTTCCCATCACACTATTGTTGACAACCCTGCCACGAACCTAAACCATGAAACCGTCCAACACAACAGAATTTTATGGTAGAGGAACAACGGTCTCATGCATGTTTCGACGGCAACATGATACAAATGATCATTACATTCAATGTACATTCAAGTCAATTATTCTCCTGGCTGTCGCGTCCCTTTCGTGTTCCAAAAAGGCTTCATGTTGTCACACGTCGTTCTCCACATTCGTCACCCCACTTCCAACTCGGAACACTCTGTCTTCACAAACTTTTGTGACGCAATATTGCAATAATGAAAAATTTACAAGATGGGATGAAGATATTCGAAACGAGGTGGCCCATGCACTCCTACCTGTTTTGTTTCCAAGGTCCAACGATACATCACCTGCTCGACAATCAATAACTGCCGAGACAGCGTTGAAAAAACTACTGCGTGCTAAGTATCAACGGTTATCTTCAAAAGAAGGATGTTTAGAAAATGAAAACATAGGCACAAAGGCGATTGAAGGATCTAGATTTGGTTCGGCCACCCTCTTATTAGGAACAAGTGTCATGCGATTGCGACACTGGTATGTTGTGGCGACTGCGCGTAACGATGTCTCACCTCAAGACAGGGCACCACCCATTCCCTATCCGTTTGATGCGTCCATTCTTTCTCTGCTGCCCAGTGGTTATTTTTCTGGATCGTTTCTCAAAGCGAACGAGTCTGAAATTTCTCGCCCAATAATCCACGACAACCACCATTCCGATGATGAGCTATTTTCATTTGCCAGCGCCATGGTCGATGAACATTGTAACTATCTGTCGATCAATGATTCTCCGCGACTTGCTTTGGAAGGAACGCTTGCAAAAAATTCAGCACTCAAACTCTCTCTTCAATTCAGCATGCCAGTCTTTTTAACAGAAGCACTTTTGAAGCGTTATGGCTATTCAACTACAAAAAATATTTTCGTCCACTCAAATGCTCCCGGCCCCGTCACCATTAGGAAGAACTCGATTCGCTTCCCTGGTTCTGACGAGAAGCTTTGCCAATGGTTGTTAGATGAAGATGGAGTGCATGCGCTGCCGCTGGCGAGTCCAACAGACAATCTTCGTATCCAAGACTGTGAGACGGTTGTGCAGATTCAAGAGAAGCTTGCAATAAATGCATCTGCTGATGGCTCTAATCAATTCATTGTTGGCAGTCATCCCAATATGGGAACCATTATAGCTCCAAAAGGTTGCCTGCAAATCCTGGAATCTGATGCAAAAGCTACGAACAAAATTCCAAAAAAAATGACGAAATCTATATGGTCAATGAAAGGCTGGCAACTTGGCTATTTCGAAGTCCAAGATGCAGGTTCACAAGTCATTGTTCATGCATTAGAAGCTGAGCCTGGAGACTCTATTTTAGACTACTGTGCGGGAAATGGTGGGAAAACGTTTGGGGTCGCATCAGTTCTCATGGAAAGGGGATTGAGGCATAAAACAGAGGTTTGGAACGGTCCAATACACGATGATGATCACTCGAGAGTTAGCGAGATTGTAGCACATGATATAGTAGATGAAAGGCTTCGTCAGATTAAAGGTAGCATGTCTCGAGTCGGTTTTGTGGAACAAAAAGATCAAAGACATCCTTCAAAAATCTCTTCTTTTTATGTCGAGCAACGCGATCAAGGAAAGAATTATGTCCGCACATGCAATATACGCACAAGAACCTCCTCAGAATTAGAAGCAAGTACTGGGTCAAGAAAGTTTGATATTGTTCTTATCGATGCACCCTGTTCTTCAACGGGGGTGCTTCGGCGCCGTCCTTCTCAGCGATGGAGCCTCACAAAAAACGAGGCGTTTGACACACTTCCCGAATTACAGCTGAGCATACTGAAAAAAGCTGCAACATTTGTCAGAAGTGGAGGGAAGTTGGTCTATTCAACTTGCTCTTTGCTGAAAGAAGAAAACGAAGACGTTGTATCTGCATTCGAGCATACCGTTGAAGGTTCATTTGTACGATGGAATTTCGATTCACTTGAGAATACAATCGAAGATACCAGCAATACGAGCGAACATAATACTCTGACTATCGTTCCCACAGCCATCAATGATGGATTTTTTATTGCTAGGTTTAAAGCATTGTAAATACTTACTATACAAATATATGTATTGATTCCAGGATACGAGCACGCGCCAATGCAATAATTTTTATTCTCTCCAAGGCTTTCTGATCTTCAGACAATTTGATCTCAGGTCAATGACTTGTTCTGCAGATTGGATATCACTCTGATCAGGATCAGGTGTGATGCGATAAAAGACATTATCGAGCAATAGCTTATTGGAATCTTGCATTTCTTGAACTAAACCATCCCTCACTAGCTCCTTAAGAATGTATGTTACGATTTCAATAGTGCATATCGACCTGAGTTCCAACCATTTGCGAGGAACCTCTTTCCAATGACGGCATTGGATCTCCAGCAGCACCTCGTGTGCAGCAAGAACTTTGGTTCCAAACGTAAAATACACGATAGTCTTCAGGGTCTCAATTGTTTCGTTTTTTAATGAGCCATCGTGGTTGCAATACTTAGCGAAGCCTACGGAGTTATACGCTGCTTCTGTTTTAGCTTCAAACAGAGCAATGTTGTTGTTGAGTTCGGCCCACGCACGAGAGTGAATCATCACATCAAATATTGATGGCCTGAGATCTTCTGAAGATACTTTTTGGAGCGCCTTATTCGAAGAAAATGCATCAGATGATGCGTACATGACAGTGGGAGGTGTACTCATGTCGGCGTCGTCTTCGTGCTGAGTAGAAAACAGGGAATCTTGGGCTCTAAACAGTTCGTAGGAAAAGGTGAGATGAGAGACATATCTATTTTTGCAACACGAAACATTCGAAGACAGTTGCATCATTCACCTCATTCTTTCCGAGACGTTCTTCTGACGACGACCATTCCCAAAAATAAGGCTTCGGTACGAGAGTTTACCGCTTGATCCTGATGACACTGGAATCTGACTCTGAACGTTGAATGTTTCTTTTGTAGCGGGCTCCAGTTTGTCTTCGATAGCAGTGCAAGTTGCCAGATTTATCTCCCAAGTATTCATGGAGCAAAACCAAACATCTGGAAGGTCCTCTGCCTTGATTCGTGGAGGTAGACGTCTCCATTTATTGCACTTCTCGCATTGTACCCACTCTTGCCTAAGTGAGATGAGAACGATTCATGATTTTGTCAGAATTTAACAGTATTACAACATGTGCGCATAAAAATCAATTCTATCCGAACAGAGCAATTGACTCACTTTTTATCATCTTCGTCCGCTTTTTCTTCTTTTCCTTTACCTTTTTCATCATTACGGGGACGACCTCTTTTACCTTTAGGCTTGACTGACAATTTGGGCGATTCGCCACCCGTAGTGGTCGTGATGGCATCATCCTCTTCCATTGAAGAGTTCTTCTTGGCATCATCATTAGTTGGATCGGGGGACGATGATCTTCTACGTGTCAAGCTTAGTTCATTCTCCCGTTCTCCGTCACTCGGGGAGGCCGACAAATTATTCCCCACATTCGAATCTTTGTCCTCCTCTTCGTTCTGAGCTTCGGCAGGTTGTTCCATTTGCAGTTTTTTGCGTTCCAACTTCAGTCTTTTCTTTTCCTTGACCACATCTTTGGGCGTCTGCTCCGGGGCATCACAGTGGTTTCTCTTTTCGTCATAATAATTTAATTCACAAAACCATTGTTCTGGCAGGCTTTCAAGATTAACAGTTGCCGGCAGATGGCGCCACTTGTGGCATCGATCACACTGCACCCACGGATCTTCTTCCGCAGCCTTTTTCTTACTGTTGTCTGCATTTCTATCTTTCTTCTTATTCTTCTTCCCTTTCAAGTTTTCCACCACTCGCTTAACTGATTTCTTTCCTGATTGTTCAAGTGAATATGCTTGCTTGTCTTCATCGTAAGGTAGATGCAAAGAATTAGTAGCTGAATTGTCGTTGTCCGTTTCGTCTTGTTGCGCCGGGTCTGACTGTTTTTCAACTGGAACCTTTTCGGCGGCGGGTTTTCCTACCGCCGCCTTCTCAAAGGGAGCCTCATCCACGTTAAGACTAGAAGTAGCAACACAATCCTTCACGTTTGGCTCGATCAATAGAGAAGCCTCTTTGAGGCGCGAGAGAGGCTGTGGAAGAGCGGCACTCTCTGCTGCTTTGATCTTCTCTTTACTGATGTGTATGCTTAATTTTGGCTTCTTTCTAGGCGGGTGCTCGGGCTCATGGCCACTTGCAACGGGTTTAATTGGAGTCTAAACCAAGAGAAAAGAGGTGAGATTCCAATGCCAAACGATCAGTAAGCAAAAACGATTTTGGGGGAATCTTACCTTGACCTCGGCGCGGTCGTCCTCTTGCATTTCCTCATCCGATGATGATTCGTCATCGTGCGAAGGCTTGTACATATTTGATGCTCTTTGCTGATTTTCCGTTGCAGTGCTATCTATAGCAACTTGTTTGGGTTTCTCGTTTGCGGGTGCTATTGGGACTCTCGCAGTTGCCCCTGTCGACTTATTATGTGTCCTGTCGCTTTCCTCGTCCTCAGGATGTTTCGTCTTCTTCCTCGCGGGCTCGGTAATATTGGAGTCAGGACCTGGTCGGGGAGTCGACTTTGCCTCGTCTTCCGGGCGTTTTCGTTTAGGCAGCGTTATTTTTATGGCTAAAGGTCGGTGTTTCTTGACAGAAACGGCTGGTGTAGGGGCAGAAACATGAATACTCTTTCGCTCTGCGTGATCCGTTTTCTTTATTGTGTTGTCACGAGTCTCATGGACAACGGGATCAGATTTCAAGTCACGACGCGCGCCACCCACATGCAATTGTACTTCGGCATTCGGCGACGTTTTGTCCTCGATCGCAGGAGAGGTATGTTTCAGGCCCGCTTGGCAAGAAGTACTTGAACATGTGGAGCCACTGCTTGAACTGGCATTCCCGGCTTTTTCGGCGCCATCTGAGAGAGGTAAGGGCGGTGTGTCATACATGCCTTTTGGTGGTAAAAAAATAGATTTTTTCTCTGCAACTGGTGATATCCGAGGAATAGGATTGGTCTTGAGTGGTAACTCTTCCGTGTCCTTCGAATCCGTTTGTTGGGAGGGGATTTTCTGTTTGGAGATCACATCTGATGTATTCGATCGACCGTCTTTGCTTAGTTTTCGCTCTGTCGAAGCTTCACAATTGTCGGTTACAACATCGACCTTATCCCCTGCTGCATTCGTCTTATTTTCGGCAGTATCTACATGGTGCAAATTTTGTGGCTCCTCATTGGACAATGACGACTTCCCCGTGGTGTGGGGGCGGACTTGTGGTTCATCACCGATCTGGACGTAATTGTTATTGATATTGTCTGTGTTCACCTTTGAATCCATGCTTTGGTGAGTGGATTTCAATTTTTCATGTCCAATATTGGATTGAGGTGCCTTCTCTTTTGTTGCGGCATGATCTGAATGATAATCATCGTCATTATCAGAATCTTCATCCCCATAGTCACCACGATTTCTGTAGGTGTTTTTTTCATTCGAACTAAATTTCTCGTCTCTTGTGCCACAACTGCTCTCTCTGTCCTCATCGTCGTCGTCGTCGTCGTCCCCGGATCCGCCCTTTTCCAAAACCCTCTTCTTGGGGCTAGGCGTATCTTTCAAATCATCCTGACCATCATTCTCCAAAGCGTTGGAAACTGAAGGAGGCACAAAAGCCCTCCCCACTCCCCCCCTATGTCTCCCATTACTGTCATCGTCCACAATAATATCCTTATCCGGAAAATCCGCCACCTCATCGGTCCCATCATCATACTTGATCCGTATCCGTCGTCCAGAGTGCGAAGTCGAGGCAACCACACCCCCATACCATTTGAGTTTGCGCGTGACGCGTCCGTTGACGTTCCCTTTCTTGATGAATCGTACTTTGACTCGCAGGCCTTCGGCGATGTTGCGCCGTTGGCGTTTTTCGCTCATGTTGCGTATCCATTCCAGCACTTCGGGGCGGGGCGGCTCGACGGTTTTGTTGGGTCCGTTTTTGGCGTTCGCGCCCCATTCTTCGGATGCGCGGTCGTTTTGTGCCGCGGTTTCGTGGGGTTTGTATTCTTGGTCGTGTGGTTGCTGCGCGTGACTGAATTGATTCTTTTTGGCCTTCCAATGATTCTGAATGGTGTTTGCTGCATCGTCGTGGTTCTTGTTTATTTTGAGACGCTCTTTTTTGTTGTTGTTGTTGTTTAGGTTTGAATTGTTGTCATTGTCGTCGTCGTCGTCGTGGTCGTCGTCATCATCGGAGGATAAATCGGCGTCAAACAATTCCTTCGCCTCGCGATCTGCCTCGTCGGACGACGATGAACTGCCGCTGCTGCTGCTCGACGAGCTGGACGACGACGAGCTGGAGGAATTACTATCACTGTCGCTGCTGCTGGAGCTGTCGCTGGTGCTGCTTCCGCTGCTTGAACTGAGGCCGGACGAGCCGACGCCTTCGTCGCGCACGGTGATGGTGGCGTGACGTCCGAGGTGGTGTTCGAGGTCGGACGATTTCGAGCCCTTCTTCTTCTTTTTGCGGCGGTCTTTGGCGGAAGGCTTGGAACGACGATGGGCGATTTGGGGGTTTTCTTCTAGGGATTGTTTTAGGGCTAGGCGGAGGGAGCTCATGGTTGTGGTCTGTGTTGGCTCTGTTGTTAGAGGAGTGTTAGAGGTATTGTAGTAGCCGTCTGGCAACTGTGCTGATTCTGGTGAGCTTGCTGGCGACTTCGTTAGACAGCTATTAGTACAAGTTAGACTTTCATTATCTCTGATTAGATCGAATACAAGATTGGAAGGTAGGTCATAGATGTTAGGTAGAGTGTCACAATAGTGCAATTGCCCTCCAAATAATTGCCTCGAGAGCCCTTTTCACACCGCCCGAGTTTCAGAAGGATACCACATCGGTTGCCAGAGCTTTCTTCAAAACCGGAGCAGCTGCCTTCCACAAAACATACCGTATTGTACCGTACACCCATACCGTAAATGGCGGATCATAAGAACCGCTTAGTATAAGAACCACTTAGCCCTTAATTGGAACATTTTGTTTTTCAATCCGTTAACCCAAAGCATTTGTTCTAATCAAATCATATATCGCTTCCCCTTTCTCTCAGCAACACACACATATGTTTTTCTCCCCGAAACTCCAATTGGTCGCTGAGATATGATCATTCCCGTCGGAAGACACCGCACACAACATTTACACAGTATGATACGTACAAAATTTCATTTTTTGTTGGTTTGTCCATCATTTTGGTCTACCCAACCATGGCAGCTCCCTCCCGTAACTTCCGTATTAACATCGTAGGGTTTTTGGAGTGCAACAACGGTCGCACATGTGATATGCATCCCTATGGTTGTGGCAATATTATGGTTCTCGAGCGTCCTGACAACGGTGTGGGGATGGTACTTCGTCTCCGCATGTATGTGCGAAATGAGTTGGCTGCCTATTCATTAAATCCTGATGGTTCCGATGGCTGTCGTGTTGGATTTGCATCCAGGGAATTTGCCGCCGGTCCCAATGGTGTAAGGTTTGATGGATCCCTTGTCCGCCTAATTACGGTTTACACAGCAGACCATGAAAATCGAACTGCCCGGCGTTTATTTCACCACAATCGTGGGTACGCAGTTGCAGAGGTTATTGAAAAAGACGACATTGTCAAGAAAGAGGATGTTAAAAATAGAAATGATCACGATGATTTAGATGTGACTTGCAATCTCTCGAGCGTTGCTGTATAATATAATCATGTTATAAAATAAAGTTACATTCGACGGAAAGCAAATAATGTTATTTTAACCCATGACAAATAATGTTATTCTAACCCATGATTAATTAAACCACTCGTATCCTCTTTTCTTCCATGCATTTCTACCAACCTCGACACTAATTGCGTTGTAGCATGGGACCACCCATTCAGCAATCATCTTCCTTGTTGGTGTTTTCATGACTCCATCATCAAACCCCCCCTCTTCAAAAAGCCAATGTTCCCATCTATCCATGAGGTGTTTCTTAATGGGACGATTTACACCAACATCCACAGGCTGGCATAAATATGTGCAGCCCGCAGGAATGTGTTGTACTTCAATACCCATCCCTTGGATCCTGTTGACAATGGAACCCATCATATGGACTCGATACGCATCGAGAATAAGAAGTGGGATGATATGAGGAGGAAGTGTGTCCTTCCACGGCTCCAGGACAAGATCAATCCACAAATTCATCATTGCCTCATCCATCCACGCTTTATCCTGACATGCGTAAAAGCATCCTTCAGGATATGTTTGGAACTCGGTCCTTGCAATGCGGCCACCTGTCTTGCCCTTGAAAATCAAGAACGGCGGCAACAAATTACCACTGGCGGATACGGTGACAGCCAATGTTGCACGCTTTGTTTCTGCTGTAGAAGCACGCACGTGAATCGTCCTGGTACCAATTTTTTCTAGCGTACGACTTGAATGGAAAGAGAAAGGGATGGGCGTCTGATCCATGTTGATGATGTGATCAGGATCAAGGTAGGACACCTTATCTCTCATCACAGCAACGAAGTTCTTTGCCTCAGCTTCTGTCTCTTGATGACTCTTCTGGGCCACGTGCGTTGCAATACGTTGCGTGAGGCCAAGTTTTTTCACAAATCGATAAACCATGGACTTTTTGGATGAGGTTGATTTGTCCTTGAAGTCGCTTGATAAAACAGAAGCCTGACCAAGCACCAACCTTGGTGTGACTTGGAGGCCTCTTTCACGCCATTCAAAAATAGAACGGCTCAGATCTTCGCGAATAGTTTCAAGGAAACTCGGACGCCCCATATGAAGCTTACGTAGATCACCACCAACATTGATAATTGACGTTTCAAGTGCGTCAAACTTCTTAATGTGCTCCTTCCAACGTGCGTAATAAAAATGAGGTATATTCAATTGATCGGCAGCTTCACGTACCGATTTGCCCTTTGATACCAGATCAGTGATGATGCGTACAGCTGTACGCTTGTACTTGATTGTGTAAGCTTTCCGTTTGATCTCCTGATCCTCCATTTCAATAATTATGAATGGAACAAAATAAAGAAAATGTGTCGAAATTAAAGGAGAATGGGAGAGGACGTGGTGCCAGTCAGGTAAAAGAGAGTTAAACTTGGCGCAGACTGAGATGTAAAAAATTGGCGCGGTACATGTTGGGTGTTGAATTGGTGGGGGATGAGTGGGCAACACCACATTGAGAAACAAAAAACTGGCGGGAAAGAGCTAAGTACCTTACTTTGAAGTAATTATGCTTGTAAATTCTAGATACCAATAATTTTTCTCCATGTTNGAGCTAAGTACCTTACTTTGAAGTAATTATGCTTGTAAATTCTAGATACCAATAATTTTTCTCCATGTTAATTTCACTAACAAGGTTCGTAGTCTAAGAACCATAAAATGTATCTTTTGCACATTTGGTGGTTCTTATGATCCGCCATTTACGGTAGTACCGTACCCACCGGTTGTGACCAATATGAGATATATTATTATTTATTTCTTCTCCACCCTCAAAACCTCTCAAAACGATTGATGCCTGAGATTCCCCGCACCATGCATGAAGAGAACGAAACCATCATCTTCGCAAGGTCCCACTCTTCTTGCTCGTGCTTGAAATGGTTCCTATCCAATGAATCCATGACATAGAGCAATCACCCGCAATCATCTGCTAACGCCAACATCACCACCAAAGACACCCACCTTCAAGAGAAACCGGTTCACCGCCATGTCACACAGTCACGCCGATAAGGTCACTGGCCAATCCGATGACCCCCCATTCGACCCATCCCTCCCACCGCTGCCTGCCCTCCCCAGTCTTCTTCCCCAAGCCCAAACCCTCCAAGCCCAGCCCAGCCAACAACTAGCCATCAACCCCTTCTTCTCCCACCTCTCCGCCATGGCAGCCAACGCCTCGTACTTCCCCAGCGGCAATCCCTTCGTCTCCGCCATGTTCCAGCAACAGCAGTTCCAATTGCTTCAACAGCAAGCCATGTACCCCACACTATTCAACGTACCCAGCCCCACCGTCTCCACCGCCGTGGCGGCAGCGGCATCGCAGCCCCACTTCAAGTCCACTCCCTCCCCCGCCGAGTCTCCCTCCGCCTCCCCGCTCAAGTCCGAGTCGCCCTTCGCCGTCGCTGCCGGGACGCCTACCACGCACTCGTCGTACTCGGAGCCGCTCAGCGAGTCGCAGTTGCCGGAGACGTTTAAGTTGAGTCCCGGATCGAGTCGGCCGGAGATGCCTCCGCCGAGGTGGTTTGATTCCTGTGTGGCGTTGGGGGTGGAGGACGACAAGTATTATTTGAGTGAGTTGCAGTGTATTTTGAGGAGGGAGTTTGTGGAGGTGTTTGGGACGACTCAGGTGAGATCTCATCATTTTCTTTGAGTTCAAGCAGAATAATATGTTTGTTGTATGCGGACTGTTTTGGTTTGTTGGCATCTTGGTGTGTGTAGATTGATCGAGTTTGTTTGTTTTTTACATCGAAACGTTGTGGACGTGAATAAATTGTCATGTATATGTTGAACTCGACATGATTGATTGTGCCTTCTTGCGGGGTTCATTATCCTCCAACAGAGATTTTACTGAGCCAGGGTTAGGATGTTTCGATCGATTGATTTCTTTTTCAAACCATTCTTCGTCGTTTGATTGCAGGCGTTCTCACATAACATTTTCTCACTTCTCTTCAAACACCTTACCTCCCAACCCTCCAAAGACGGACATCGTCCTTCCCGTCCACGGACGCAACAAACCCATAGCCCTAGGTCAAGTAGGCCTACGCTGCCAACACTGCAAAGACCGCCTCCACAACAAACACGCCGTAACCTACCCCACTTACATATCGTCCATCTACAACAGTGTCAAGCAAATGTTTCGTCTACATTTTGATCATTGTGACATGATTCCCGCCGAATTGAAGAAGAAGGTGGGCACCTTGAAGGATAGCACTGCCAATCGTGGGGGGAGGAAGCAATATTGGGTGGATTCCGCGAAGAGGCTTGGGTTGGTAGACACTAGTTTTGGTATTCATTTTGGGAGGAATCCATGCGATCCGTTGCCGCCGTTGGGTGGGCCGAGAGACAGACAGGCACACTCCTTGGAAGAGGATGAGAGTTCGCAGCCTTCGTTGGCAGAGGATGGGTCTCCGTTGAAGATTGACTTTTATGGTAGCCAGGATGTGCAGGAGCCGGAGTACTATCCTCTCGTATTACCAGAGGATAAACCTTTGATCAGTGATTATTTGTATTTGGCGCTGGAACAGATGCAGCCCGCTAATTTGATGGATGCGGATAGGGTGGGATGTTACAAGGGAAGAAGAACGGGGTTTCCAGGATTAGCTTGTAAGCATTGCGTGGGGCAAGCTGGGTGTGGACGCTATTTTCCCGCGTCGGAAGCTTCTTTGTCGCAAACAACTACTTCTCAGACGCTTGTGAACCACGTGAGGAATTGCCGTCGGTGTCCTATTGAGGTTCGGGAAGAATTAGAGTTGATGAAGCGTGCCAAAGGAAATTTCGAAACAAAGGTTCGTCCTCAATGGCGTATGTTGGTTCTAGGCCGAATTACTTCGTCCCTTACTTTGTTTTCTCTTTGGGGCATGCAACAGAACCATGACAACAAACCGCGGCACGGCGGGAGAAAAGTTTTCTTTCATCGTCTATGGTGTCGTATCCAACGTATTCCTCTGCCGAAGCACGAAAAAATCGAGGACCTACCACAAAAAACACCCAACAAGCAGAAATTGTCCTCACCGAGTTCGGGAAGAAAAAGGAAGAAGAGCGTGGACACTGACTACGAGGACGATGATACTGGTCCCGAGAAGAAAGTCTCAAAACTGGATGTGATCGATATGTCGGGAAGCTTGGACTCTTCAACCGACCTCAAGGACGTAACTGCTGCAGCCAACGAATCTCGTATTAAAACTCAGATCAGTCCAGCATTCCACGGTTCAATAAGACTCGCGAAACGAGACGACTCCAATTGGCTATCAGATGCATGTTGTTTCATTCGTTCAAATCTGGTCGAAGCCTTCACTGCGTCAGAATCAGAAGTGGACGATGTGCATGTTACAAGTCCTGGTCAAGTTGGGGTCCGTTGCATATACTGTGCTAAAAATCTTAGTCCGGATGATAGGCCAAAAGGCCACTCATTTTTTCCATCCTCTGTTGCTGGAATCCAAGATGCTGTTTCTGATTTGAACAGAAGGTAAGTACTTTAGTACCCTTTGTGATGCATTCAGTCGGTCTAAGTTTAATTCCATTTCTCATTCATTCGCGTATAGACATCTCCAGCTCTGCAATGAAATCCCTATGGACATTCGCGACACATTTCGATCATTAAAGGGCTTAGGATCGAAAACAGATGGAGATACAGCCCAATACTGGGTCGACTCGGCGAAAGAATTGGGCCTGTGCGATTACGAAGGAGGCCGGGGCGAAGTTATGTTTTTCAGAAATCCTCACGAAAGTAGCCCCGCTGACTTGATCGACATTGCGCGCAAAAAGGGTGCACCAACCGAATCATTTATTGTGCGACCCGAAGATCGTGATTCATGCACTGATCACATCGTACTGTTACTGAAGCAATTCACTCCATGCAGGTTTGAGCCATCTGATCGAAGAGGTGGATCTACAAAAAGTCGTGACCGGGCAATAGGATTTCCAGGTCTGATGTGCATTCATTGTCATCACAAACGTTACTTCCCTGTCGCAGAAAAGAAAGTTAGCGACACAACGAATCTGATGATGACCCATATTACGAATTGTTTCAGTTCACCAATTGAGGTGAAGGCTTCTCTGTGCTATCTTCAGCACCGAAGTCTCATTCAAAAGTCTCAGTTGATGGGGAACTGGAAAATTACTTTTTTTAAACGTGTTTGGGACCGATTGCATCATCAAGATTGGGACGAAAGCTCTCTAATACTGGCAACAAAAAATGATGCTCCCTCTTTTGCAGAAGTCGCCACCAATCGAGGGCACATGACCATAGATCTCAATACCGAAGAAAAGAAAGAAGCCAACGAGGATGATCTCGCAGAGGGAATCACAGAAGAAGCCACCGAATCGACTGATAGCATCGACGAAGAAATATCTCACGGAAATTCCGATGCATTGTCGAAAATGAGAGGTTTAATCAGGGCTGCTGCACTGTGGCTGACAGAGCGAGATGTTGAAGCTGAGGCGCGAATTCGATCAGGGAGAGGACTTGGATCAGTGCAAACTGTCAGGCCTGCAGGTCGAGGAGGCAGAGGACGAGGTGGGAGAGGACGCGGTGGTAGGAAGGGATGAACGCTCGCGTAGCTTTCGATTTTGTTCAAGAAGGTTTCTTGTTGGCTCTAACTTAATATCGCACACGAATCATTACGCTGCACATTTTCTTTACATGTTTACTTTACACTTACAAGAGATAGAACATCAACTATACAAGAGACTTCAGTAATTCCAAGGGCACCTCTTACCAATAAGTTCGAACAAACGCTCATTGTAAGGACGGTAAAATTCAACCAGTTCACTCATCAGAGTATCAGAAATGGATGATAATTCCAACCTAGCCTTGTCTACATCTGGATCCCCACTATCTGACCTGTCGTCACCATCCTCATCTTCCTCATCGCTAAGTTGAGTAATAGTATCATACCCTCGATGTCCTCCGACGTTATACCGCCCAACATTGGTCACATCACTCCACGAATCAAACTCCGGAAGACCAAGAAACTTGGTAACATTCGCCATCGTTTTTACCGGCCTATCCGCCATGTCTTCCGTACAAACAACTTGAATCCGTTCCTCTCGGTCTTTCGAATTGCCCCCAAAGACTTCGTACCACCACTCCAGGGGAAAGACGTAAGCGCCACGACCTACGATACTTTGGATCAATTGAAGATCAGGGAGTGCTAGAATCTTGTTCGGATGTTGCTTCCCAAGTTCTTTCCACTGTACTCGTGGAATGCTGTTGGAGAAGGAATCCTTGTAGCATGCTCCATCAAGATGCATGAGATGGGGCATATTGGACCCCCTTCTTTGTTTGATCGTCTCAAAGAAAAAGGAATCTTTGTATGTTGCATATCTCCTGCGGGTGTACTTTTCACCCTGCCCTCCGGGCGTCAGACAGCGACGGAGTGCTTTCAACTCCGCCGTTGCCAATTCTTCGAAGGAGAACATGTGATTCTTGAGATAGTAAAGTTCGTTTCGTCCTCCCGGAATAGGTTCCCCGCCAGCAGAGAGAGCAGTGCCAGACGTCATCCTTTCCAACGCCGGTGTAATATAGTTGTATTTGTAGGAAGATACAGCCCGTTGAATGGGTTCACGCACAATGGCAATGATTTTCGGTAACGAGCGCACCTGTTCCTTCCAAGCATCCAATCCTTTCGCCACGCCATCATCCTCTGGATTGAACGGCGACAATCGCTTGACGACCATCTCCAAAACAGAGGGATACGGCATATACCCCGGACTCGCTTCGCCCGTCATCAAGGCCCCTCGTCCCAAGAAGGACTCAATCCCCGGGAAATGACTGTAATACCACTTGAGCGATTGATGGGAATGATACAAAAAGTAATGCACCTGTTTCTCGCTCGCCGGCATGACGCGAGGATGACTCGTGAGATAATGGTAGAGCGAGGAAGTTCCGCACTTGCCCTGTCCGATGATAAGGAATCCGGGGCGGCAATATCCTCCCAACGATGCGTCTTCGTTGTGGAAGTAATCCTTCTTGTAATGAGGGTAGACGATGCTTTGTTCGTCGGCAATGAGTTCTGCGTTGGATAGTACGATGGAAGTCCAATTTCGGTTGATGACGGGGGCCGAGGCTCGAGAGCCGCGGCCTGTCAGTATTCGTCCGGAGGAACCCATGGATGGCAGGGCACGGGGATAGCAGGCACCCCAAGTGGAAAGATTGGACCATACAGTGCCGATCGTTTGATTGGTCGCGTTGAGATGTGTGCCATTAAATGATTGATATTGTTCGATGGCTTGAACGACCTCTTCCCAATAGAGGAGAGTTCGGTTGTGGCCGTATTGAAAATCATTCAAGGGATCGTAAGGAGCCGTTGTTTCAACGTTTTGCAGTGGAAGGGAGCCGCCTGAAGCAATCGTAGTGTTACCGATGGACGATATCCCCAAGAGGGCCTTGGCAGGAAAAGCGGGGTAAGTTTTAGGCTCGTTGTCGTTCTGCTTGTAATTCCCGTGAAATGGGATTCGTGCTTTGTTGCCGCCGTATCCAACGGGGCGATTCCTTTGCAAATAGAAGCGAATGCGGTCATTCTCTGTTATGAGACAGGCGGCGAAGACGAATACAACGACGGCAATCGCGATGAGCGGCTTCGATCGGCAATGGCCTTGCGCTTGGACATTGTCAATGTTGGAGACTGACGAGTCGTTGGCGTCGTGATCGACAGGGCTCACGGGATGATGTGTCACCTCGAGACTACGCGCAGGGCCAGCGATATGGATGAGGCCACGTCTTTCGCTTCCAACGATATCGCCGTCGCTGGCATCGGAAAGAGAACGTTCGAACGATACGATAGTACTGTGTTCAACCTCATCCACGTAGCAGTCTTCATTCGTACGCATAGTTGGAGTTCTCGACAAGGGAATTGGAATCTTGACTTTTCGTCATGTCAATTCAAGTGAATATTAGATGGAATATATTATTATTGGCCCATAATATTCATTTTATTACAGGA
>JALLPC010002044.1:0-11697 GCA_036940045.1 Stephanocyclus meneghinianus | reverse complement strand
GTCTGTGCAGATTTGGGTGCTGGTGCATCGGCAGGATCGCATAGGGAATCATCGGTGGTAAGTTGTGCAGTGATGTTGGCCATGGATGCATTGTTGTGTTGGAAGTTGTAGCAATATGTTTGTTGGAGGGATTGCAGGGTCTCACAGAAGTCACAGCCATAATGGTGCTGGGTAGCCTCTTGGATGTTAGAGAGGACGATGAGCGCAGTGTCGTTGTTGTCAAAGCTGAGGCGGTAGGAGGTGATTTTGTTGACGGTCACACAGAGCTGTTCCATGTTGATCTGGAAGGATTTTCTCCAGTCAAACGTGAACTGGAGAGCACCGACTTTCAACACAACCATCTCCTTTTTGGTTGGATGTTTTGTGGCAGCGGCAACGGCTTGGAAGAGGGCTGCTAGGCGGTACTCATCGGCACCTTTTAGACTACCGTTGGTGTGACAAAGGATGTTGGTGATGTCGGATCCGACGATGGTCATGATGGCTTTGGCAGCGCCTTCTTTCATGCCAATGGTGGCTTAGATGGCATAGTTGCGGTCGTCGGCTTCTACTTTGGCTTTTGCTTGTGTTTTGAAGCAGGGCTTCTTGTTAAGGTTGGTCTGATGTTTGAGTGCGGCCGCTGCATTTTTGGCTTTGAGCAGGACTGTTTTGGCAGTGACGCGATCGGTGGACTTGATGACAGTAAGTGAGTTGTTGCCATCATCGGCAAGCTTGTGCATGCCTTCGCCGAGTTGTGTGTCATTGTAGCATGCACCCAGTTGGAGGATGAAGAGATTTTTGAAACATGTGGCGGTGTCATGGGCATAGTGGCCATTGGCGTTGCGTTGGATGATGATGTTCCCAGTCAGGGTGAGGATATTTATTGGCTTTGGCATTCGCCCGTGCAGTGTAGTTGGCCTCGCTAATGGTGGCATGGCATCAAGCAAAAAGGGAGAGAGAGAAAACAGTTATTTTGGGAGTTGCATGGGTGTGGTGGCTGTTCTTTTATATGAAAACTAGGGAAGCTGTGCTGCTAGGCCATGGTGGTTAGCAGTGTTAGAATTTCTCGCGGGTTGGTGGGTTGACTGGATAGGTAGGGCATCCCCTAATCATAGACAGTAGGAGCGTTAAAAGTAGATTTAACGGACAATCTGTTTTGAAATTCTGAGATTAAATAGTTAGTTAAAATAATAGTAGAAAGTCAACATTTTTGCATGTTGTGTGGAGTTTTTATGTGTGGTGCGACTTCTTGGAGTTCTTTCTGTGTCTGTGTGACTCTTGGAATTTCGTGGAGTCTCTATTTTTAGTCTTGTATTATCTGTAGAAATCCGTGGAACTTGTCTGGGAAAAGCAGAGAATTTAATCCGGAAAAACCCAGGAATGCCTAAGTAAGTATCAGAGTACCAATAAAATAATGGGAAATTTGGGGCCGTTTCCCTAGAATTCCAACATTTGGTTCTTAAATGGTCAAACTGGAAAAGACTACAGCATGGCAGTGGGAAGAGGATAACGTGTGTGCTGACGTCACGGAGCTGGCAGGATTCTATGCCGACCCAGCCGATTCCGACAAGTTATGGACACCCTACCAAACTGCAGCCGGGGGAAAGTGATCTACCCGCGGATGTTAGCCCTCCCACCCATTTGTGTCGTGTACTGTGCCGGGGCAAGATTCACCCCATGGGACCTATATTCGTACATCGCACGTACTCTCCAGGAGGCTCCCTTAGAACCAGTGATGTTCAAACTGGTCTTTGATTGGTGTTGCAGGAAAGAGAAAAAGCCAACACAGTCAATGCGCAAGCGGAAATCTTCTGGATTTGCAAGCACATGTTTGTTCTCCAAAATTCCTAGCGCGGGATTTTCATTTGGAAGCCTTGCCGGCGGAAGTAAGCGAGTTGTGCGATGTGCCTGGAGCTTTACAGCCAGATGTAGCTTGTCCACATGGGGGGCGAAGCTGGGGGCAGTGGGACACAATTCATAAGTTTCTGTCTGCATCCACTTTTGTGGATTTTATCATGACTGGCACTGAAAAGAAGAAGAGGCAGAGGATGGCTTCAGTGAGATATCGTTCAGTTTGTTGCTGTTCGAGATGAGGTTGGTGTCAGTTGTTGGATGCATAGAATGATACTGATTGGCCTGTTACTGGTTGTTAGTCATCATCTTGATGGACAAATTAAATGTTCTGGTTGTGGTAGTGTAGAGTGTTTAGGCTGTGGTTAGGTTTTAATGTGTACCTTGTTAGAGTAGGTACACCTTCGTAATGCACAATACCGTCCCATACCTACCTCATCGTACAGTCTGACATCTAAGCATAATTGCGACCAAACTGCGTTTGCAAAACGCACACCTTCGGTGAGCGAGGCAAGTGGTGTCAGGTGGTGGTTTCTGCGGACTATACTACCTCTTTCGAATGTTCGAATCATCATAAAAAGATGATGAACATCGACCTCGAACAATCTGCTCCTTTAAGAAGGAGGCCAGTGCGCCAGGCGGGAAGTGAAGGCGATGGTGCGGCAAAGACGCAAATCCCTCTCGGACCGCCGGGACTTCCTGTACGGCATCCTTTGAACATTCTTAAGCGCACCGCTATTATCGGGGGGACGTTGTATGCGATGCATGGTGAGTGTCTCGTGCTTACGATCGGGCACGACTCATTTGAAAGCCAATGAAGATCCATTGTCTGCTTAGTGAAACTTCGTCTCATTCTCCTGCTCGTCCTGCACTTCGAGATAGACTTCAACGTCTTTCATAACATTCTTCACAGCCCAAAAGTAAGCCATGAATGGTTCAAGATTGGCTTGGCAACAAGCATTGCCATCATGGCACTCAAAGCTTACGTTGAACTCTACGAAGGGAAGACGCGAAACAAAAAAGTTGAGTACCAAAACTTCAAGACAGCGACCCACCTGACAATTCTCTTGATTATGATTTCCTGGGTTTCTTTTCATATGGCGTTGTCTCCTGTGTACGGGGGTTTCAAAACGTGGGTTATTATGATAGGCTTCGGCTATGGCGTACTCATCCAGTCGGCTCTCTTTATTCCCGTTTGGGGACAGAACGTAATATCTGTGGTGTTAATGACAGTATTTCTCCAGCAATACAAATAAATGATCACGTTTCTTGTGGAGTTGTTGGACAAAATCATTTAAGGCGACAGATGATCTATTGAGGCTGATAATTCATACGTTTGACGTGCACTGCGATGTAGAGTTTGTGTACTAAGCTGAGAACTCTTCTCGCATCTTTGAATGCTTCAAAACGAATAGAGTGGTATCCAGGTGTCTTCTTTTTCGTGATGTCTAGTTGTAGAATCTTGCTAGGGCAAGTGACAGGCAAGCTGCAAGATAATTATATGATCTGTTCTAGTTTTCTTACATGTTCGGTGTATATTGAGGCCTCATCGGCACTCTCGTACCAGTGCGTTAAATTTGTCAAACCCCTTAATGTAAATAGCAACAACTTCAATTTTATCTTGCCTTCAGTTGTACTGAAAGCATGCAGTCATTCCCCAGGCATTATGTTGACTCCTTGACGTAAAAGGAGACCGCACTTCAATCAAAACCCTATTTCATTGGTCATAAGCATTCCACTCATTTAAACAGTGCCGAAATACTGCGCTTTGCATGAATATTGAAGATGGTCTGAGCAAGCAAAGGCGCAACACTAAGCTCCACCAACTTTTCATTCGCTGCCCGTTGCGGAGTACTTGGAATAGTATTCAAAATAACACATTCCTCCAACTTTGAGTTTGCGATTCGCTCATTACCTGGCCCCGACAACAACCCGTGAGAAGCAAAGGCAAAGACACGCCTTGCACCCTTGGCGACAAGAACATCGGCAGCCTTGCACAAGGTTCCCGCCGTGTCAATCATATCATCCACGATGATGCAATCACAATCTTTGACATCTCCAACAAGATCCATTTGATCGACGCTCCCAGCCCTAGCTCGCTGTTTAATGATCATGGCAATTCCAATATCTTCCCAACCATATTTGTAAGCCAACCCCTCCTTAAACTTCTTCGCACGGTACACCCCCCCGGCATCTGGACTAACAATAACAGGATTATGCAAATCCTTTCCCCCAAAATGATCGATCCCCACGATCCCCCCCTCGAGATTGTCCACGGGCACCCTCGGTCCAAAAAATCCCTGAATCTGCCCACAATGCAAATCCACCGCAATCACGCGATCCACCCCCATCGATTCGAGGAGACGCGCCACATCGGCAGCCGAAATGGGGACGCGAGCCTGCATCTTACGATCTTGTCGGGCGTATCCATAATAGGGGATCACGACGGTGACTCGCCGTGCGCTCGCCCGATTGAGGCAGGATACCATGAGCAGCAGCTCCATGAGATTGTTGTTGACGGGAGGGCAGGTGGGTTGGATGATGTAAACGTCTTTTCCTCGAACGTTTTCGTGGATCATGACGTTGATCTCTCCGTCTGCGAAGCGACTGACGGTGGCGCGTCCTAGGTTGACTCCTAGTAGCTTTGCGATTTCTAGGGAGAGGCCCATGTTGCCGTTGCCGCTGAAGAGTTTGAGGCCGCCGCCGTGTTTCTTTGCCTTGAGGGTGGCGGCTTCGAGGCGTGCTTCGTCGGGAGTCATGTGGGTGGAGCCTTCGGAGTCGGGGTCGGGGGAGCTGGCTACGGGTTGGCTAGTTTCGTGATTGGAGTTGGGACTTGTGGCGCTGATGGCGCTGAGTTCGGGTTGAGGCGAGACCGGATCAACGGTGGGCTCTGTGGCTTCGTCCTCCAGCAGAGAATGAAAAGCCGGCATGGGAGGGGGGTCTTTTTGTTCTGACAGTCTTTTCTTCAGCTCGATCTTGATGGCATTCTCCGCGTTGAGGCCGTAGGAAGTTTTGGGGTCTCGCACGCAGCCTTCTCTTTCGCAGTGGGCGACGCCCCATGTGGTGGTGGCGGCGGCTGCGGCCAATGCGTAGAGATATCGCTCCGATGAGGCGTGGTTGGTTTGACCTTGGGCGAAGGACTGGCAAGACAAAGCCCGTGTTGCGGTAGACGCGAGCAGGGACGAACTCGTGGCGGCTATCGACGTTTTCGCCTTTGAGACGGCAAGGCGTCTTGCAAATAACGAGATGGATCCAGTCATTATGATTATCTTCTGACCTACTTGCGTCGGAGGCAATGCGTCAATTGAGTAATTGACAAGATAGGTATGAATGGTCTTTGGCGTTTGGAAAGGATGATGTGTACGATATGGTACTACTGTTGTGGTATCGAGGGCTGTTATTGACAGGTCAAGTTCGTCTTCATCATCGTGGCGTGTCATGCAGTGATGGCTTGATGGAGTGGCGCTAAGGATGGCGCGCCTTTTTTAAAGGGTGCCCCCTCTTTCGCGAAGCGTCTGGGTGGACATTTTTTTTAACATCTTTGGGAGACATGGACAGACGGTGGTCAAGAAATAATATATTATATTGAATCTTTTTAAACCCACGACCCACGACCTACCGGCGATATGGCATAATTATGCTACTTTTTGGTACGATATGATTTAGAGCGTCTCGAAGTCGTATTCTACAGGTTGACACAGGACTACAATAACATGAAGAAGCTTAACTCTTACCAGTGCCATTTTTCACCCCAACAAGCCTCGACACGATTCAGTTTCTGTGTTCTCATGAGTTTCATGCATTCAATGAGATCTTTTCCACGGGTTTCAACACGTGAAGATTTTCTTTGCCAAAAAATGTTGAAACAAACTCAGGGGTTCATTGCTCTCCTATCAACAGTTAAGTATGGTCTCGTGGAAAGCAATTGGTGATAATTATTCAAAGCCCTCATTTCTCGCATCTATTTGCCATCTAGATAGGACAGTAATGCAGAGCCGCGTGCTTGATGGCTCACTCGTCTAGTTTCCACCCGAAATCCGTTCTCCCCTCTGACCGTGAGAAGATGAATGCAATCAGGTCAACCTTACTATTGATTATTTGCACGATGGGCTGCAGCTTGCATCTGACAAAATATTACTTGCTTGATACGTCTAAAACAAGTTCCGTTCTTCTATTTGCAATCAAATTTCCAATACTTTCGATGGTTAGTCTTTACATTGTGATGAGATCATCGGAGAAGTACACCTTGGTAAAAAGGAATGGTATCTAGAGTTGATCCTTGAAACCGAATTCAAGTAGGGGCATGACTTTATGGAGAGCGTGGCATTAAATGTAGATTAATGGTACGTATGAATGTAACAAGATTGTTAGGAATAGCGTTACCGTTAAATTCCTATTTGATCACTTTTGAAGTAGGGAAAGGATCCTTCTTGCTAAGCACGAGCACTCTCTTTGCGTGAGAGAGATACCCACGGATATATTGCTTGTAAATCAGATTTGCCAAAATGCATTCTACTTCATCCAGGTCGATTGGCATGCCAAGCCACTTGAAACTCTTGGCGATGTACTCTAAATTGATTTGTTCCTTCCCAATTATTCTATACACACGTTTGAAAAGATTACGGTAGCAGATCATTTTGCACTTTTCAAGAAGTAGATAGGTACCCCTCCTGCCAACAAGAGAAAAGGGTAGGTTAGAATATTATGACAGGCCAGGTACAGATCGATTTAACTCGTACACAAATTTCTTACCTGATGAATAAGTCTTGATTCTTTGTCAATCCGTCGGTAAACTCAATCAGGTTGCCTGTACGCATTCCATTCATCAAAGGAACAAATTCATGAAGGGAATATTTCTCCAGCACTATGATTTTGGACGAATGCAAAATGAGACAAAAGTGCTCATATAATCATAGAAAGGGTAAGACATAAGGTCATCACTCACATTTATTTGTTGGAAGGCGACCTCTCAAAAGCTTCACCGGCACGAGGTAGTTCAAGATTCGTTTCTTATTCCCTATAGCCGAATGGTGACAATGACGAAGTGCGTAGTCGAAATTCTCTTCTGCCAAGTCGTATTGATCCTCAAACATGTTGAGACGTCCAACATAGTATTTGTATGTCACCATTTCACCCATTGTTCCATTTTGATGAATGCCACGACTTTCTACAGGTCTAGCAGTCCAAGAAGCACGAAAATTTAGAGACGGATAAGATTCTTAGTCAGGAGAAACATTACGAAGAGACCAAAATTCCTTACTTGAGGAGATTTTTACACAATCTGAGTGTGTTCAATTGGAAATACATGCTAAAAAGCTGGTTAACAATATAAAGCACTCCAACTTTCTTTGATCCCTCTTCGCTTAGGGGCTCGCTCGGCTGAGGAAAACGTGCGAGGTAAGCACAGTGTAATGTCGAAGTGTAATGTCGAGACATATTAAATTTTATTAGCATGATACTAACCTTGAGTTCTACTCTATCATTCAAAGTCTTACTGTAACTAGCTTGCAGAAGAGTCACTGCATTCTGCAATTTGGCATGATCGTTCCTCTTGCCAGAATTCACACTGAGCGCTTCGTCAGCTAGCACTGCAGCACGATGTGTGTTTCGACATACAACGTGAAGAGCTGGGATGAGCCAATTTCCCCGGGAAGATCCGAGGATGTGGTTGAATGCGGAATGGAGAGATGACTGCGCTTCATACGTTTGCTCTGGGTTTTTCTTCACGATGATGTTCGTAAGATGACAAATACGACATGAATGACTATTTCTCCAAAATAAATACAGATTCATGATCAGGCCACTCAAATAAACAAATGTTGGAGCACTGGGTTCCTGCTTGCATGGGGACAAAGTCATGCAACAGGGAATATCGCTCGGGTGGACGTCCATACTGATGAAGGTAGGATATCCCCGCACTTAATGTAGCATTTGATATTAGAGACAATGTAATCGATTTCACATTTTTCCAATCCTTTTGATTCGTCAAACATGAACATATTGACATTGTCCCATAGAGAAAAGCCAAATGCATAATTGATAGCTCTCGCCTCGGTATCTGGGGCCGAGAATAAAAATGTAGACGCGAAGCGACATCGAATCGATCCGATCATCCTCACAAACGAAGAATCAAATAGATAATTCCCGCATCAAAAATTACGCAACAAACTCACAGATGAAATTCCCTCGTGAGCATCTAAAATTGAGTTGAGCACTGTTGACCAGTCCGCCCCGTCTGCTTTGAGCTGTTCCCTGTGCCCAGCACGGCTGGTGGTATCGGCACCGGAGGGACTTGTCACTCGATGGAGGGGGGGGAGTTCCACCGCATTCGCAACGGCTTGTGGGTTCTTGGCCAAGACAGCGTTGCTTAGATTGACTTTGATGGAGTTGATAGTAGATGGTGACAACATTATTTGATGTCGAGAGCGACGACGGGGGACACATCAACTATGGTATCGTACAATACCTATCAACTATGGTCTACAGAGAGTTTGTGTGGTGGCGGGTGGCGATTGTGTTTTTTGGGTGGTATGGTATGGTACGGTTTGGTATTTGCCATACTTTTAGGCTGTGAGTTTGTTCCTTGGATGTCAAATGTCAAATCGTTACCTTGATCGCTAAAAAAAATTATTTGACGATTCACACCAAAAATATTGAGTTTGTTCTTACAAATCGTACAATCTTTAATACATTTTTCGCTAATTANGCTAAAAAAAATTATTTGACGATTCACACCAAAAATATTGAGTTTGTTCTTACAAATCGTACAATCTTTAATACATTTTTCGCTAATTATTTGAAAATAGATTTGAAAATCGATTCGACATGGTTCAAATCGTCGAATGTAGGGTACGATCTGGACCATTCAAATCTTTTCTTCAAATCGTCAAATCTATGTTAAATCAACCATAGCCTTCCACGTGTTCCTAAAATACAACAATTCATCAACCAGGAACATAACAATGTTCACGACAATCAACAAGTATAATCATGTCCCGCAATCTCGTAAAATTTGATGCCATCGAATTCTCAGTTGATGCTTATACGGAGGGAGTTGAGGCAGAGTTCGCGGCGGAGTTTTCCATTGATAACTATACAGCAGCCGTTGAGGCAGAATTTCTCCAGGCATTCTTCAACAATGATGAAGACGCAGACGAGTCAATCGCTGATGACGAGGCGGGTGGGCGAAAAAAAAGATCTCCAAATGCTTTTGAATACAAGTTTGGCAATGTATATGAAGCCAATTGGTATAAAAGATTCCTTTGTGATTCTGTCAGAGAAAGAACGTACTATCTGTCTCAACGTGACCGATATGGGGAATTCAGATCTTTATTTCGCATGCCGCTGACCAAAATCGATGATATTGTCTCTCTGTTTATTGAGAAGGGCTGGGTATACCAGACAAAGCATTGTAAGTGTGAGAAAGAGATGACGATCAAATTGGAGTTGCGAATCTTGGGGGCTCTTAAAGTTATTGGTCATAACGCTCCATTTAGAACTTTGCAAAGCGACACAAATATTTCCGACAAGGAACACCGCAACTTCTTCAAAACATTTATTGATTGTATGTTTTCTATCAAGGATGATTTTATTTGTTACCCAACAACACAACAAGATTTGAATGAAGTAATGGGTCCCTACGCAGACAACTACCTCCCTGGTTGTGGTGGATCAATTGATGTTGTCCACGTGAAATGGAGTAATTGTCCTGCTGAGGATGTCAATCGAGCAAAGGGTAAAGAAGGATTTCCTTCTCTAGCCTTTGAGGTTGTTACTGGTTTTGATCGTCAAATTTTGGGAGTTTCAATTGCACATTTTGGAACATGGAACAACAAACAAATTGTTCGTTCGGATGAAACAATAAAATTATTGAGGAATAGTTGGTATCGAGATGTGGAATGGATGTTATGTGATGATCAAGGGAACACCAAGGACGAAACCGGTGTTTATCTCATTTGCAATGGTGGTTATATTCGGTGGCCAGAACTAATCTGTCCTTATAAACATGAGCCAGTGTCATCACAAAAAGGCCCATTCTCTGCTAAAATAGAAAGTGTGAGAAAAGATGTGGAGTGTGTCTTTGGCATCATAAAGAAGAGGTGGAGGATTCTAGACCACAGGATCCATTTTTGAGACATGAAGTACATCGAGAAAGTATTTACTGTATGCTGCATGTTGCATAACGACATGTTGACAGAAATGGAGTCTAGAGATTGCGATGTGAGAGTACAAAGAGGGGCACCACTACCCGGTGATGGAATTTGGTTACGGGGAGATGATAGACAATTTGATGATGAAGGAGAAGATGCAGCTTTGGCATTCCTATGGGCAAGTCGATGTGAGAAATTGGCGCAACACATTCATTATTGCGCAAGGAGAGATAAATATTCTAGGAACAAGAGGAACTCCTCATAACTGCAATCTAGAATATTAATCATTATAACTTTGGAATTCCAATTCTTAGTTATCATTATCCCCATCCTCATGTTCATCATCATCATCATCTCCCTCGTCAACATCTGGATCATCAAGGCTAATTCGAACTGTCAACAGATCTGGTAGTTTGTTTAGTAGTTCCATAATTTTGGCATTGAAAGCCTCTTGTCCCATCGTTGCAATGAAAGCTTCCTTATTCTTGTTGTACAATCTAAGTTGAGTCATGACCAATTCATTCCTCAACTTAATCAAACTAGTTTGTCCCATATTGTTGCGAATTCTTTGCCCTGTAATGTCATCTCTCTCTTGTTTTTTCCTCTCCTTCCTTGCCTCCGAACGTTCAGCTGCTACTCTTGCAGCAGCATTATTCCGTTGAACTTCCCTTGTCGAACCGGCAGGAAGCGACGAACATTGAGTTGCTATCTCTTTGTTCGTCCTATGAACAATGCAAGCGAGTAGGAATTTTGTGTTGTCCCCCTTCAGCCAATAGTCCTTTGGCATCTGCTTCATCACGTCATTGTCATTGTCAGGGCCAACCGTCAACTTAAATAGGAAGTGGATGAATGAGAATGATATATGTGATCAATCAAAGCCTACAATACATCCAACTCACATCATATTCAACCTTGTAGCATTCCAAAGCAAACTTTTTATAGATGTCCCTCAATGAATGACCACTTTCCTGAGTGGTGGGGGAAACAAAGTCATCAGGTGAGAACATACGAACAAGATTAACATATCTGTCCAACATCATCTGGTTCCTGATCGTAGCTGTTGTAGTCCGTTTGTTTGAAACTGATGTTCCGGCTTCAATCAATAGACACGCCTCAACATTAAAACGGTTTTTTTGTTGGTCAATTGCCTCTCCCAAAAAGTGTAAGATGCGTTGGTGAATACTAAAGTCAGAAGAATAATCACCATCTCCATTGTGGTTACCAAACAAACCAGGGACATCAGAACTCTCGTCATCATAACTGGATTCTTCTTCATCATCATTAGATTCTTCTTCATCATCATTGTCATTTTCAATTGGATCATGATTGCCATTATTGAAATCGATGGGAGAAGGCCAACGTGACAAAGAACTAGGGCTTAGGTTAAGGGGAGGAAGGGTAGGGTATTGAACTTCAGTTCCTGGGATGGTTGTTGTCTGAGAGAAAGGAGGCATTTGCATGTCAGGGACTGTTGTCATTTGTGATTCGTTGCATGGCGGAGGGCGGGTAGTATTTTGCGACGCATTGCACGACGGAGGGCGGCTGTGATTGGCTGGCTGTGTATGTTGAGTACAGGCGGTGGCAGCGGCAGTGGCAGTGGTGGCAGCAAGTGTATTGTAACCAATGAGGGAGTTGTGCATCCTAACAGGGGAAATACTGGACGAACCCCTGTTATGTGTCTGAGGGCGGCAATTCTGCACCCTCTCACGTGGAGAGACAG
>JALLPC010002003.1:0-11352 GCA_036940045.1 Stephanocyclus meneghinianus | reverse complement strand
TTCCACCGCTTCCACCGCTTCCACCGCTTCCACCGCTTCCACCGCTTCCACCGCTTCCACCGCTCCCTCGTTGCTCGCCGCACCCTCGTCTTCCGCGGTTCCCACCGCGCCTGCCGCTCCCGCTGCTTCCGCCCCTCACGCCGCTCCCGCTGCTCCTGCCGCTGCCGCCGCTGCCGCCGCTGCTGCCGCTGCCACTGCTGCCGCCGCAGCCGCCACTGCCGCCGCTCCCGCCGCCTCCTGCCGCTCCCACTACTCCTGCCGCTCTCCCCGCTCCCCCCGCCCTCCCTCTTCCCCCGCTCTCCCTACTCCCCCCTCCCACTGCTCCCGCTGCTCCTGCTGCTCTCATCACTCTCCCGGCTTCCCCCACTTCCGCTGCTCCTGCCACTCCCCCGCTCACACCGCTCCCACTGCTTTCTCTGCTCACACCGCTTATGCCACTCATGCCTTTCTTACCACCCTTCCACTGCACTCACTCTGAGCGCTCTCCATGCTCTTGCCGCTCCCCCTTTTCTTGCTGCTTACCCTAATCCCGCCGCTCCCCCAGCTTCTGTTGTTTGGCCTGACATTTTTGACATGTTGCCAACATGTTGCTGACATGTCGGCATATGCTGGAACATGTCATTTGAGGGACCTTGGTAACGTGCTGTGACGCCAACTTTTCCAACTAAAATGTCAATTCATTTCATTTTGAGAGTAAATTATATGACCCTTTTGTCAGTGCAGCCTCTACTGTATTATAGTCAACCCTCCAGATCTTCATCAAGATGAGACCCCAGTTTTGGACTGGGAATGAGCATCTAAGTGCATCTTGGCATTTCCCATGGTCCATCTTCACCAAAAAGAAGCTCCTTTCAAGTATTCTCAGACAGTTTAGATACAAATTTGATTAGATAATTAATAATGTGAGGTAGCTTTTTGTAAGACCTCTTTTTGCAGTCATTGAGGATCAACAATACAATGACATCCAACCACTTCTTCATCTGATGCTCTCCAACAAATGTATCCAAAATGGCCTGAAGAATCATTCCTTCTTTGGATACATCAATAGGAGCATATTCTATTTACATGCTCTTTTTGAATCTTTTGGATGATAAAGTTCACTTGGTGTTTAGTCAGCAAAGACCAGGTCCACTTCTCTGTTATCATTTGCAAATGAGTGAAGTTGGCCTTCAGGTTAGCAAAGTAATTCACCCAATGGGAGTTGTGTCCCTGAAAAGTGAGAATGATATTATGTGGTTCTCAAGAATAGCATCCATCAAGTCATTTCCTCCTTTGCAATCATCTTTCGGTTGCATTTAGACATGAGGCATGATTGTTAGAAGGACTTTTTGAAGGTTTCATTTTTGGGCATGCAAAAGAGGGCCTTGTAATTTAGGTAAAGGATCAGGAACTTGGCAATTGAAGCTTCTACCTCCCCAATGTATCATGTTTGCATCAAAACAAATACTATTATTGCAGTTGTGGTTTCCTTTGGATTCAAACATAGTTTTGTCGGCTTGAACAATAATAATGATATTGCTGTCTGAATCAAACTCATCATGTGACACCTCTTCTATATTGTCTTCAAGTGTGATGGCGACAGCACATGGATTGGGTCACAACAGATTGAAATAATGAGTTTGAAGCAGCAAATACACCTGGCCATTAAGACAGTGCATGTTGGAGTAAATGGCACTTTAGTCATTTGTATTTTGGGTTTTCTTCATTGCACAAACAATACAGAGTCTATGTGCTTCACTTAACCTGGTAGTCTTTTTTGGTGCAATGTATTGGCTATCAAAGACAGGTACATTGATGTTACAGACCAGGTCATACATTGCTTCAAAAGAATCAAACTTTATGAAGCTAAACAACTTACAAGTACAATAATCAACAATAGAATTTCTCTGAAATCTTGAAATGTTGGAATGGTAGTAGAGTCCCCTGCTCCTTGCCACTCTGGCCACTCCTCCCATTTCCCCCACACTTCCCGCTACCCATGTCCCCCTCTACCCCTGCTCTTGTCGAGATCGTGCAATCATCATGATCATGCAATTTTTAGGTGTGTGATATGATGACTGTCTTGTTCACGTGATTTGAGCAGCCAGTTGTGCAAATGACTGGTTATCGGGCGACAGCAAACAGGCGGCAGCGACCAGAAGGCAATCGGGCAGCAGCGACCGGGCGGTGGAGATCAGGCGGCGGCAATCGGGCGGCGGCAACCAGGCGGCGGCGACCGGACCGCGGCAATCGGGCGGCGGCGACCGGGCGGCGGCAATCCGGCGGTGGCAAACAGGCAGCGGCGATCGTGGGGCGGCGACCGGGTGGCGGCGATCAGGCGGTGGTGATCGGGCAGCGGTAATCGGGCGGCGGCGATCGGGCGGCGGCGATCGGGCGGCGGCGATCAGGTGGCCACTTGGCGGCGGCGACAAGGCGGCTGCGACTGGACGGCGGCGACTAGGCGGCGACCGGGCAGCGGCGGTTGGGTGGCGGCAATCAAGCGGCGGCAACCGGGCGGCTGCGACCGGTCGCCACCCCATCGGGCGACGGCGATTGGGCAGTCGGGCGGCGGCGATCGGGCGGCAGCGATCGGGCGGCAGCAACCGGGCGGCGGCGATCAGGCGGCGGCAACCGGGCGGCGGCGATTGGGCGGCGGCAACCGGTTGGCGGCGATCAAGCGGCGGCGACCAGGCAGCGGCGACTGGGCGGCGGCGATCGCGTGGCGGTGATCGGGCGGCAGCAAACAGGCAGCGGCGGCAATCGGGCGGTGGCGATCAGGCGGCGGCGATCGGGCGGCAGAGATCGGGCGGCGGCAATCAGGCGGCAGTGACCGGGCGGCGGCGACCGGGCGGCGGTGACCGGGCAGCGGCAATTGGGCAGCGGCGACCGGGCGGCGGCAATCCGGCGGCGGCGACCAAGCGGCGGCAATCTGGCGGTGGCGACCGGGCGGCGGCAATCAGGCGGCGGCGACCGGGCGGCGGCGATTGTGACCGTGACAACCAACTGGAATGCTCATCTGCTCAAGGAAGGGCAACATGTCTGGGCATTTGTAAGTATAACCCAAAACCCAGCAATCATTGTGGGCATCTGTTGTCCAGAAAACAAGGCGTTCATAAAGTGGACGTCTACAAATAGAGTGAACAAGGTGGATCTAGACACACTGTTCCCCATGTTTGATTGTGACAAATTTGAGATCGTTCGGTTGTCGATGTTCAGCAAATGAAAGAGGATTCTTACAGCTTTCCTTCACCATGGAAGTCAAGGGGAGGAGGCGCCTGGGGGCTTGATCAGCATACATGAAGCGAGGGCAACGTTCTTGCCGAGCAGGGCGCTGCTGCCTATGTCCAACTGTCGGATGCACAAATCGAGACCAGGAAACATGACCAGGGCTCCTCCAGCCAAAGACGACGGCGGGGAAGAAGACCACGGACGAGTTAGACCAACGAGAACTCGACATGCTATGGGATTACAATCTTGCCATAAGCAGGTTCTTTTTATTGCAGAGGTCGATGCATTTGATGAAAGCAATAACAATCTCGTAAAGATAAAATCGACTTTTGCACCAAAAGCGCTTCGATCCGTCTCGTTGTCTTTTCAGATGTTAAGCAATGGGAGCTCTGCCTTGTTCCATACGGACCACACCAGGAAAATACATTCAATGCTTTTATCAGAAGTGGCCAACAGAATACTTCCGTATGCCAATCATCAATCGCTTGAAAAGAATATAATCAACGGAATGTCCCAGATTCTCGATTTTTTTAAAGGCATTGATGATGGAGAATTCATAATTTTGATTGAGAATGATGGAATAAAGTTAAGAGAAGCACAAGATCTCTCTATATTCCCTCCAAGAGATGTCACATTGCGGTTGATATCTCTGTCGTTGAAAGAGCTTCCGTCGCATTCTTCGCCTTCTTTGCCTTCCTTGCCAACAAGTCCAATTATTGAAGACAGTATCAATGACAACTTCAACGAAAATACCAATGACGAATTGACATCAAAGTCATCACCGTCAGCGAGGACCTTTGTACAGAAATACGATGACATGTCACTTGAATCACCGTGGGCATGCAATGATGACAAAGTCAAAGATTCCAATGACAAGACACGAGTCCAATCGACGACACAAGAAACCATCTTGCATACTATGGCATTTGAAAGTCTTATCGCTGTGACTTCACTTCCGGATGTTCAAGTCATATGCACAGAGAAGAAAAAGAAGAACGTTAATGGTTATTTCTGGAAGAGGTACTTCCGCATGAAATTTGCAGCAAATGAAGAACACAAAGAGAATACTCCGAGTAAACCAGAATATTTACCTATCTCCGTGTACACTTTAGAGCGAATTGTCCATTTTTGTGCTTGTAATGAGCAGCATCCAAGTGAGTATTCCAGTCTCGGTTTACGAGTCCAATTTGTTTCTTAGTTTATGACCTAACATTGTCTGATAGTGCCAGCAATCAAAAGCCCAATCGATAGCAACAATATCATCAATAGTCTGCCTAACTGGTCTTTAGATTTCATGGATGTACATCATCAGTTACTTCTGGAGCTAATCGATGCAGGAGTGTATCTTGAAATTAATCCATTAGTGGACTTGGTTTCTTTGAAACTATCAATGATTGTTCACGTGAGTTGTCTTCCTCTGATAACAATTTATTGTCATGGAAGCGGTGTCTAACAAGTTCATCTTTCTTCCATAGGATAAACCACTGAGCGAGAAGGCCAAGTATTTCGAGTATGACTCACGCTACGCAATCACTGCAAACACACCGGCCTTATATCAAGTTACATCAAAGCCCAATGACAAAGGATTAACGAAACTGAAGGGACAGTGTAACATGCCGAAGAAAGATGATGAAGATACGAAGAGAGCAATGAGAGAACGGAGAAAACAATGGAATATGCACTTTTCACAACAAATCAAGGATGCAGTTGTCCCAACGACGGTAGTAATCTGGCTTCCGAAACCCCATCCCAATGACAATCCACTTAATGGTGAATGGCGTGAAGTCGCGAAAGTGAGCCCAGAAGGATGTTATCAAAGAATGAATGATAGGAAGAAAGTGGGTCTTGAAGTCGATGGCATCATCTGTGTTGTCGACGACTTTTATGTTCTTGTTAACAAAGAGTTGATCCGAGAAGAACGTTCGTGTTTCTTCAAAATGTCGTCTATGGAAACGATTCCTGCTTTACTTCTCACAGGGATGGTTATGACAAAGGATCATTGGCGTTACAGGCAAATTAGCACTACCGATGGAAGAGATCCTAAAGAGGAATGGATTCGTGAAGACAAAATCTATTTTACTGAAGCAACAGATGCGAACATTGAAAAGATCAATGACGTTTTTGTAGGTATTCGAGGAGAATCTCAAAATGACCACGATGATGGCATTTTGAATGTGAACAAAATCAGTAGGAAGATTTGAGAGAGAGTGAACAAGGAGGAGGCAGATGACCGCGTCACAACAAGAGAGAAGCGTCAACATTTTTGCAAGGTGGATGCTTGTAATAAACAGGCCCGAAAATCTGGCGTATGCCGATATCATCAAGTGCATCAGGCACCAGAACAGACACGGACTACTCAGCCAAGTCAGACCCAAAAAGTACACCAAGCGCAACAACAAACGCATCCAGAAACTCAACAGACACAACATCCAGCGATTGACCATTTCCAGCAGCATCAACAACTCCAACAACTCCAACAACTCCAACAACTCCAACAACTCCAATTTCAACAATTTCAGATGCATCTCTTCTATGAGATGCAACAATTTCAATCTTTTCAACAATATCAGCTTCAGCAGCTTTTTCCAATGCTCAACAGTCAACTACCGCCGCCACAACTGGAGCAACACGTTGATCAACCGCAACCGCAACAGCAACCACAGCAACAACAACCACAGCAACAACAACAGCCATCGGAAGAGCAACCTCCCTCTGAAGAGTAACCTCAGTCTTGTTATTCGTTACTTGTAAGCGTGAAGATCGTGTGCAGTAAGGCCACCATATTACTCCAAATTGATATCATCATAGAGTTTTAAATGGCATTGGATACGCCATAAAATAAACACACTGTCACTCACCTGCCCACCCTCATATCATGGTAGATAGTTGTAGATTGATATTATGCAGCCGCAAAATGTGATGTCTGGTGTCCAAGAATATGATACCATAATAAATAATATCTACAAGACATAAAAGTGGGCAAGTGAGTGTGGAAAGCCACAATATTGGCAGCGTCTGGCAGGGTATGAGAGGAATAAGTACTTGTCTACAAGTGAAGAGTGTCCCTTTGTCTCTTTGCCTAGTACTACTGTAATGTACCATGCTGTTAGATGACACATCATTAGTCACTTCGAACAATTACTAAGGATTATTTGATTTGTTGATTGTATTTAAAAGGCAAATTACGCGACCTTTTCTTTGCTACAACAGCTTTGTCGAATGCTTTTAGGCATTCCTGTTCATTCTTGCTTAATGGCCTCTTGTTATTGTGTCCACCTACCACTGCAGTCTTCAAATAGCTAGACAGACAGAAAATGTCTACATCACTTTTGCACCTCGATGACAAACAATGATATTCCAATGCATTCACAAGCAAGAAGTCTCCCGGTTTCAACGGAATTGCAAGCCCCAATCTTGGAAAGCAAAAGTAGCAGACTTGTTCATCGTTGATTCCATACTCTATACCATTCACATGTACCTGAATTAAAGAATATGTGAAATCATGATCAATGTGGGCACGTAAAAATACATTTACGTCGAATGCAATGCCATTGAATATGGCAGGTCTGGAACCAATGTTGTGCTCTGTGTATTGAATCCGTTCCCACAACACGGCATCCCTCGCCTCTCGAATATGACAAATCGCTTCAGTGCCCGCATAACAATAGAAAGCTTGTTCGCACCGTTTCACAGCATTCACAACTGCGTCCCAGTCATCTTTCTGGACGCCATCCAAATTATAATGCCCAGGCTCAATTCCAATGGCACTTTGTCTAGGCTTCGATCCGACACAGCAGTACTTATCTCTTGACCAAAAACTGACTTGCTAGCCCCACGTACCAAGTGAGCCTTTTTTTGATATGTTTGTCATTGCACTACACAATTTCGTGCCATTCTTGTTAATTTTAAGTGCATCAATTCTAGGCAACAATACAAATCGAGGTTGATTGTCATGGACATCACAGTACATCAGACCCATATCCTTGCTAGGTGGAGTGCAAATCTCCAATGCGCCACCGTCAATGCGTAGACAATACCATCCCGGAACTTGTATCTTTGTTTTTGCCGTCGCCTCTCTGCGGATGCCCCCATCAAAAACAACCACATTTTCCTTGAGAAATTCGTCCGAGAACCTTGCACTGATCGACTTCATTCGTTCCGTAATTGGAACAACGAGCAGCTTGTCATGCTGCTTCTTTCTCTTGCATCGTGCGTGCTTCTTGCGATTGCGGACGGTATTCCGTGATACCATCTTGGACGAAGACCAACGCAGATGTGCCCCAGCAGCCACACGCATTCTTTGAGACAAAGTACCCGTGGATGAAAAGGTGTGGCAATAGTCTGGCTCTTCGCGGAAGGACGTTGATTCGACGAGACTCTTCGAGAGAAGACTCTTCTTGAGGAGACTCTTTGCTTCGATCATTCTGGCTAACCCAGATGCGTGGATGCGTAGAGATTATTTGACAATGGGTTGTCGAGCGAAGGGGGAAAGCACTCCAATAGGAGTCCCTTCTCTGCCTACAACGCCTTTGTGCCCATTGTCGAAACAACCATTTGGTCCATCGGCCATATCAAATGTTGAAATAATATCATTATTATGACACCGCCAGATGGATTTGTTCAACAAAGGGATGAAAGACATTCCAGGTTGAAAACATATATGGCAATGTATTCCTACTAAGGATATTGTAGGTAGAAATTGTACCAATTCCCAAAATGGTTCACACAAAACCATATATTTTTGTAATTCATTATTGTATTGTACCAAAACATTGAAAAAATCAAAAAAAACTAAACAAATCTTAACAAAAAAACTTAAATTCATAACCTATCCTCAGTGAGAAAGAACTTGTAAGTCTAGTCAATGGTCACAACTCTCTCATCATCATGTAAGCTTATTAATCTATCCTGAATGATTCATCCAAGAAGACAAGTCACTCTCATCATGTAAGCTTGAAAGTCCTCCAAAGAAACAACATATTGTTTCGTTCCAATGCAAACTGGCTTTAAAGCCTACATCTCTCATATGGCAAACTTGTAAGTCTTGTAGATGTTCTCAAATATATTCTAATCTAAGGGATTAAACTGAACAAACATCTGAAATGATTGTCCAGTTCCAGTGCAAGCCTAAACAAGCCTACATCTCTCACTTGGCAAAGTTGAAAGTCTTTTATCAATGGTCTCAACATAATTCTAACCTCAGTGAGTTAGCTGATGAGACAAGTCACTTGCATCATGTAAGCTTGAAACCCTTTCAAAGAAACAACATATGCTATGGTACCATTGCAAACAGAATATGGATGCCTACACACATGTGGCAAAATTGTATGTCTGGTCGATGTTCTCATCATGTAAGCTTGTCAAAAGAAAACCACATATGGTCTAATTCAAATACAAACTGGCTGAACAAGTATACTTTTCACATGTGGCAAAATTGTAAGTCTGGTCAATGGTTCTAACAATATTGATGAAGCTGATCAAACATGTCACTCTCATCATGTAAGCTTGCAGCATCTGCAAAGAAGACCACATATGGTCTAATTCAAATACACAGTGGCTGAACAAGCCTACATTTCAGATGTGGCAAAGTTGTAAGTCTGGTCAATGGTTCTAACAACATTGATGAAGCTGATCAAACTTGTCACTCTCATCATGTAAGCTTGCAACTCCCTCAATGAAAAACATACATGGTCTAGTTCAAATACAAACTGACTGAAGAAGCCTACATCTCACATGTGGAAAAGTTGTTAGTATCGTCAATGGTCACAGATTTATTCATGGGTCAGCTAAGGAGACAAGTCACTATCACCATGTCCGCTTGCAAACCCTTCAAAGAAACAAGATATGATAGGGTTGTAGCAGCCTATCCTCCAAAGAAACAACATATTGTCCAGTACCAATGCAAACAGGCTATAGAAGCCTACACACATGTGGCAAAATTGTATGTCTGGTCAAGAGCAACAAATTAATCCTAACATAAATTATTAAGCTGTTCAAACATGTCACTTTCATCATAATAGCTTGGAGTTCCTCCAAAGAAACAACAAATTGACCAGTTCTGATGTTAACTAGCTATACAAGCCTACATCTCACATGTGGCAAAGTTGTAAGTTTGGTCAATGGTACAAACGGGGCAGACAAGCCTAAATCTAACATGTGGCAGAATTGTAAGTCTGGCCAATGGTCACTAATGAACTCTATTCTAAGTGATTAAGCTGATCAAACATGTCACCTTCATTAATCTTTCCTAAATGATTCATCTGAGAAGACAAGTCACTATCATCATGTAAGCTTGAAACCCCTGCAAAGAAACAAAATATTATTTTGTTCCAATGCAAACTGGTTTTACAGCCTACATCTCTCATGAGGCAAATATGTAAATCTGGTAGATGTTCACAAATTCATTCTAATCTAAGGGATTAGACTGAACAAACATGTGAAATGATTGTCCGGTTCAAGTACAAACTGGCTATACAAGCCTACATCTCTCACTTGGCAAAGTTGTAAGTCTGGTCAATGGTCTCAACATAATTCTAACCTCAGTGAGTCAGCTGATGAGACAAGTCACTTGCATCATGTAAGCTTGAAATTCCTTCAAAGAAAACACATATGCTATGGTGCCACTGCAGAAAGGCTATGGATGCCTACACACTGTTGCAAAATTGTAACCTTATCAATGCCGACAACCTAACTCTAACAAAATTGATTAAGATGATCAAACCTTTCACTCTCATCATGTAAGCTTGTAACTTCTCCAAAGCAAACCACATATGGCCTAATTCAAATACAGACTAGATGAACAAGCCTACATCTCACATGTGGCAAAGTTGAAGGTCTGGTCAATGGTTCTAACAACATTGATTAAGCTGATCAAACATGTCACTTTCATCATGTAAGCTGGCAACAGCATCAAAGAAAACCACATATGGTCTAGTTCCAATACAAACTGGCTGAACAAGCCTACATCTCACATGTGGCAAAGTTGCATGTCTGGTCAATGGTCTAAAAATAATTCTAACTGCATGGGTCAGCTGAGGAGACAAGTCACTATCACCATGTCAGATTGCAACCCCTTCAAAGAAACAAGATATGATATGCTGTCAAGGCAAATTGGCTCTAGTAGCCTATCCTTCAAAGAAGTAACATATTTTGCAGCACCAATGCAAACATGCTATAGAAGCCTACTTTCATGTGTCAAAATTGTAAATCTGTTCGAATGTCACAAATTAACTCTATCATCATTCATTAAGCTGATCAAACATGTCACTATCATCATGTAAGTTTGCAGTCCCTCCAAAGAAACACCAAATTTTGTCCAGTTCTGATGTAAACTGGCTATACAAGCCTACATCTTGTGGTCAATGGTGCAAACAGGCCAGACAAGCCTACATCTAGCATGTGGCAAAATTGTAAGTCTGGCCAATGGTCACTAATTAACTCTATTCTCAGTTAACTCTGGTCAATGGTGCAAACAGGCTAGACAAGCCTACATCTAACATGTGGCAACATTGTAAGTCTGGCCAATGGTCACTAATAAACTCTATTCTCAGTGATTAAGTGGATAAATTATATCACTCTCATTATTCTAGCCTCAATGATTTATCTGAGTAGAACAGTCACTCTCATCATGTAAGCTTGAAACCCCTCCAAAGAAACAACAAATTGTTTTGTTCAAATGCAAACTGGCTTTACAGCCTACATATCTCTCTTGTGGCAAACTTGTTAGTCTGGTAGATGTTCTTAAATCTGTTCTAATCAAAGAGATTGAACTGAACAAACATGTGAAATGATTGTCCAGTTCCAGTGTAAACTGTCTATACAAGCCTACATCTCTCTCTCTTGGTAATGTTGGAAGTTTGGTCAATGGTCTTATCATAATTCTAAACTCAGTGAGTCAGCTGATGAGACAACTCACTTACATCATGTATGCTTGAAACCTCTTCAAAGAAACAACATATGCTATGTTACCAATGCAAACTGGCTCTGGATGCCTACATACATGTGGCAAAATTGTAAGTCTGTTCAATGTTCACCAACTAACTCCAGCAACATTGATTCAGCTGATCAAACATGTCACTCTCATCATGTAAGCTTTCAACCCCTCCAAAGAAAACCACATATGGTCTAATTCAAATACAAACTGGC
>JALLPC010002002.1:0-13634 GCA_036940045.1 Stephanocyclus meneghinianus | reverse complement strand
ACCTACAAAATTGATCATAGAGCTGGTCAACAGTGAATAGCATGTTTCAGTGATAAAAAATGCTGTTCACTATGGAGGTTGAGGAAAAATACAAAATAACCAACACTGTCATAGCGGTCATGAAAATATCATATGATTTAAGTGTTAGTTAATTGTCTATGATGATTTCAATAGATAAGAGTTGCAATAGAATAATGCTGGTCATAATAATTTTCATGAGATACATTATACAAAAGTTATGCTATTTTCAAAATTGAAAACAATTTGATTTTTGAAAATGTATAAGTTTCTTGAAAATCCTGCCAACTGTTGAAAATCAGAATACATCACACAAATAAATAATGTTGCCATGTACGATAAACACAGGGCCAATTTTTATATTAAACTATTATTATGATACAAATTAATAACTCGCAACAAATGTTTATTATCAAAAATAGGCTATAACTCAAAAATAGTCATATTAATGACTGTTTTCGAGATATAGCTTATTTTCAAAAAATAACCTATTTTCAAAAAATAATTTTTTTTAAGTTCTACATGAAGAGATACTATTCCTATATGTCCGTGTTTGCTATTTTCAAAAAATGAGCTATTATCAAGAAGTCAGCTAATTTCAAGAAATAAGCTATTTTCGAGATTCGAAAATAATCTATTTCTCGAAAATAGCTTATTTTTTGAAAGTAGAATTAAGACAATTGTTGCAACACTACCCTCATTATTAAGAAAATTCAAATCTATAATGTTTCAACCAGCTGCTCAAAGCAAGAATTTAATAATAAAAACTTTTTTCTCAGAAGACTGTTTTCTTGTAAAAATTATGATAAAACATTAGATTATAGAAACAATATTTCTGTCTTCTGTTGCAAATTTCAAGAATTTTATTTATTTTCTGGATTACCAACCTAATCGGGAGTCATATTGACTATTCAGTCATGCATGCTTCATATAATAATTCATGATTCATTGCTACCCTCAACCTAAATATTTTTTCTTGTGAACCCACTTTCCCACAACCTCATTCAGTATTGGCCAGCCTTAAATGGTCTGACCTTGTGAAGCCCATTTGCAATATTGAGGACAGCCCATCCTCTGTGAGGTACAAGCAAACCACGAGCCGTGACATTCAAAAACAAGTTGTGAATGCAGCAATCCATCAACATTGCACTTCGTGGTGATCGTGTAAGCAGTGTTAGGTATTATGGAATGACACAATTGAATCTTGGCAAAATTCACTGGGCATGTCTTGAATACTTGGTACAATGCTTTTGAATGCGGTGATTGTGTAGGAATCGCCCAGATCGGACTGTTTCCTTGGCAGATACGTCATGTCTCACAATGAATCTGGATACATTCACAGTTCTTGTTGAACTTGGTGATTGTGTAGGAATCGCCCTGATCCACCTGATTCCTTTCCTCAGACAGCTCCTTTCAACCTCACAAGATATGCAGGAGGTGCCTGTTGCCAAGTTATTTTTGTGTAAAATGAAGCTACTGCTTCAGCGGTCTACTTTTTGAATAATTTGCCTGGCATAAAGTCATTATCATAGGGTAGTTAATACATATTAGAATATTCAGCGTATCACCACTAATCCACGAAACATGAGGCTGGCATCTTCAATCCTTTTTTCCCCGCTTTTGAACTCAGTGATCGTGGAAGCATCGCCCAGTTCCATCTTTTTCTGTTCCAACATACTTTTCAGTTTGATGATTTCTTCGTAGGGCAATGGCTCATCGTAGGTATCATGCTTTACGGGAGAGACAGAAAGAGAATACAGTGAGTGTATTTCGTTCCATGAAGGAACATGGTGCGCCACCATGACAAAAGACCGAAAGATGTATGTAACTCACCGTCGGCACACCATCCTCATCGAATCGAGCGTACTTGGGATGCTTCTTCTTCCTCCTATGACGATTGTCCGTGGGATCGAAACCCTCCTCATTGGCACCAAACACAGCCCACTCCGGAGTGTCGGCCACATAATCCTCTACGCCAAACTTGAAGGATGGATCAGCCGTATGCCGGGCCGCTAACTCCTGGAACTTGTCGTAGTCAATCCAAGTCCTCCATTTCCTCTTTGTTGGATCGTTTGGATCCGGGACAGCGAATTGATCGACACGAGCGAGCAACACGCTGCACGAATGTTTGTGTTCGCATGCCAAATCGTACTCAGGCAAGACATCATCGGCATCCCCACCCTGTTCGCGCACGGCCTTCAACTCCTGCAACAACCGTTTCGAAAATTCCACCACCTCATGATGCCACGGCGTATTGGTCATGTTGAGATTGGAGGCATCCGACTTTCCGCAGAATGTGACCCCCTTGACCTCCACGAGAGAGCAGTGACCCAATGCAATGAGACGAGCGTATCCGCCAATCTCGTCCGAATTCCATCCCTTGACGACGGTGAGGCGCGCCACCGTTCGTTGTCCCTTGTGTTTGAGGCAAGACAAGGATGATTTCAGACGGTCCCATGCATCGCGGAACAACGGACGATCAATCTCCTCGAGACTCTCGGGGGTAGAGGCATCCACGCTGACATACAGTTGAGTGATGGGGATCAAATTCTCAATCGCCTGAGGATGCTGCCCATTCGTCACCAAGAATGTGGATATTTTCCTGTCGTGCAATTCCTGCAGCAATTCGTTGATGCGCGGATACATAATCGGCTCGCCCACCAGGGATAGAGCGCAATGCCTCACCCGATGGGCTTCCTCCCATCGATCGAGTTGTATCCCCGGTATACCTCTCGTCTCTTTAATCATACCCACGTGCGTTTGAATGGCCTCTCGGACAATCATTTTGGGATCGTCCGTCTTCCATCTCCATTCTCTTCCCACGGGATTTTTATGATGTCTCCAGCAAAAGACGCATTTGTTGGCGCATGCCAGGGAGGGTGTGGCTTCCATGCATTGATAAGAAGTGATGCCGTAGTGGGTGTGTTTGTAGCAGCCGCCTCTTCCCCGGAGTTGATGTTTGGTCCATCGGCACAGTTTGACGGCGGAATGGGTTCCTATTAACTTGTATCCTTCTTTTTTTAATGCCTTGATAAAGTAGGGAGAGAGTAGATGATGCAAGAGTTATGTTGTATTAACTCATTTCCAAAACTTGACATTTCACGATGCCAAGGCAGAAACCACTTACCTTGGCTTGCTTCTTGGTAACCATTTCTTTTGGTTCCGCCGATTTGGCGTCCAAAGTTTGATCGTTCATGATAGTCCCCATATCTTCCAAATCCACAATGTCCGATGCATCATCGTCATCGTCATCGTCTGACAGAGAATCCGTGGACGATCCATTCTCATGGACGTCATTATTTTTTGTTGAGCAGCATCTCCCGGATTCATCATTGGATTCCTTACAACATGCATCGGATTCATCTTTGGATTCCTTACAGCATCCAGCGGACTCCGTATTTGTTTCCTTGTTGCATGCACATTCCGCGCCTTGTTCCTTCTCCTGCTGCTGCAGCTGTTGTTGTTGTTGTTGTTGTCGCTTCTGCTTCTGCTGTTGCTTCTTATTCTTCGCCGTCATTCCGCTCTTGTTCCCCCGGACAGTCTTGACGACCGCACCCCCCCTCTCCTTCCCCATTCCAACGACACTCTCCACGATGCCCCCGGCCCATTGATCAAAAACGGCATCGGCATCTCCCGCTTCGGAATCGCCAATCATGAAACTTTTGCTCTTTTTGTCATTCTTGCCGCTCCCCGTTGTTGTTGTCGTCGTCGTCGTCCTGGAAGACGGTTTGGCAGCGACGAGAGGCCGGGCGCCGAGTCGGAGCAAACGAGAAAAGACTTGTTTGGCGGGTTTTCCGACGGTTTCTGCGTCGTAGGCCGAGCTACCCATCCTGCGTTTTGTGTGTGCGTGTGTGTGTGCGCGCGTGAGAAAAATGACGAAATGATGGACAACCGAGTTTAAATCGACAAACAAACGACAGAATCCAACTCACCCAAACACCCCGATACGAACCCTCCGTTCGTCCTCCACTCTCAAAGGTTCGGGGGCCACCCTCCAATCATTTTCAATCTCCTCGAGGGAATCCATCAAATTTTGGGATTGGGGGGGTAACTTTCCTCCGGTCCACGTTGGCAGAATAAAGAGCAGGACGGGTGGATTCACGCGCGTTTGTCCCGAGGAGGTCTTGTTGTTGTTGTTGTGGTTGTGGTTGTCGTTATCATCGTCCGAATTGACGAGTTCGTCCCACCAGTCCAATTGAGATACTTGNTTCCTCTCTGCTTCCTGTCAGTTCCTGTCCATCATCTTGTTGGTGCCGCTCTAGAGAAAACACACCCCCAACATGAACCCAGACAACGACAATATAATGCACTAGAACAACAACAACAACAACAACAACAACAACAACAACATGTTTCCAAACAATACCAACGAATCATCGTCGCTGCTGCGACGTTACACGGAAAGTTCGGGATTCACCAGCGAAGAATTCGAGGGAGATTCTTGGAAGAGCGAGAGCGATTCCGTCAGCGACGACGACGACGACGCTTCTTCCTTCCGAACTACACTTGATAAAACATCGTGCAACCGCCGAGCGAAGGAGGCACACGTTCCCGTGGTGGAAGCGTAGGCGATCGTGACGGTTCCCGGTGCGAGAAGACGACGTCCGCCTCGATGGTCGTCGTCATCGTTCGTAATGATTATTTCACCGCGTTGAATGGGGGAATCGTTCGCTGCTTCTCTTTGTGAGGAGGAGGAATTGTCCGCTTCGGGGGCCATCGTGGAAGTTTGATCGTGAGAAGGGCTGCGGCGGCGACGGAGAAATAGGTGGCGATAGACCCAGGCAGTTGCCATGAGGACGGCGCCAGTGGACAGGGCCAGAGGGAGGACGGCGTGGTGGGGTTTGGAAGGGGTCATTCTTGTAGTAGTGGTCTGTTCGATTGATGTTGTCGTCGTCGTGTTGGCCTGTCATGGAGTGTGGCGAGCTGTGGGACTGGAGTGTATGGTATGGTGTTGTATTGTACTGGAGCATACCCAAAAGTCGAATACACAAATCGCAAGTATGGTACATAAAAATTTTGTCGTATGTATCGACCAAAAATATGATAATATATGCAATTGTGATTTGAGAATTGGTCCACGAGGGGTCCTCATGGCCCATTTTTGTGATGACATCACAAAAAATGCATCTTGCATTAAGATCAGGTCCTATAATTTTTATCACTGCTTCCCACCTCCCTTTTTGTTATGACAACTAGAGGTCCTGGATTCTCGGAAGAGGAGGTTGCTGCTCTCCTTGAAACAATTGAGGAGGTATTACCCACTAGTCCCAATGACTGGGAAAGGGTGACGGCGTCCCACCTCCTTTTATTTCCAGATCTCAAGCGTAATACAAAAAGTTTGAAGCGTAAGTTTGAATCGCTTTATAACCATAAGAAACCTACAGGTGACCCAACTTGTCCTGTCTCTGTGAGGAAAGCAAAGTTGATTTGGGAACAGATCAAGTCCCGCATGGATTTCTCGGATGCTGAGGGTGAACTCGGTCTTGATGAAGAAGAAGTGGCAGCAATAGCATCCGGAGTGACAGCACCAGAAGGAGCGGGTCCGCCAGCAGTTGCAATGGCAGCACCGGCCCCAGCAACACCAACAGGTGCAGCAGCACGGGCTGCAGTTCCTGCTGTGGGTGCTGCTTATCTTTCTGATGCCCCAAGTATTATTGGACAACAAGTTCGCACACCTCGGAGGAACCCATCACCTGCACAACCATCCACCAATACACAGGATTTGATTCAATTCATGATGTTACGTGCAGAATTGGAAGACAAGAGACGCAGTGAGAGAGAGGAGAGAGAGGAGAGGAGGGCACGTCAGAGAGAGGAGGCAGAGGATCGTCGACGAGCTGAGGAGGCTGAGGAAAGGCGTGAGTGTACTACAATGATGCAGATGTTTATGATGGGGATGTTGGACGGTCAGCGTGCTGGTAAGAGGAAAAGAGATGATAATGAGGAGAAAAATACACTTAATGATTAGATGTTTTATCCCGTTAGAATAATGGGATATTTGGGGACAATTGAAATATTTGTTGAACTGAATTAATTATTAATATTGAAATCTTTGTTAAACAGAATGAATTATTAATATTTATTGGCAAGCAATACGTTCTTCTCTATTCTCAATCATTAATTGGTAAACAAATTAATCTACGATATGTTTCAAAATGAATTGGAATTAAGTTGGTTTTAATTCATTGTTGTGTTGATACAATGATGGATGCGATGGATGGACACCAGCTCTAGAAAGAACAGAATCATCACAAACATTGCAAGGGGGGAATTACAAGGGGATGAGGGGGGAATTACGAGGGGATGAGGGGGGAATTACGAGGGGATGACATTGTCGACGCCGGGCATGATCGTTTTCATATGGTGCGAATTGCTTTTGCGACTGTTGTCAACATAGCCATGTGGTGTTGCGCGATGTTTCCATGTGTCGACAAAATAATGCTATCATGATATAACAAATCAGACACGCGTCGTTAGCATGGGGGGACACCATTACTATGGACGATGAATGCTGTATTAATCACGTTGTTATAAAAATCATTAGACGACGATGTGGCAGTGTATTAATTAAAATGTTCTAGACATCAATGTAGTGCTTAATATTCGTTAGAAGAATTGTACATCTCGTTTACATCCACTGTTAAGGATGGCATGTAAACATTTAATATTTGATTGATGCCAACTTGTCTAGCCTGCAAGTTAAACAGAAGAAGCATCATTTTTACCATCAATTTGCGTTGTCCTTTGTATTCAAACAAGATGCGGTCTTTCACTCGTGGGAAAGACGCTTGGAAACAACGCATTCCCCATTCTGCTGATTGGCGCATTGATGTTGCTTCCCTAGCAATATCAATGTCATCTGCTGACATGTTGACAGTAGGCTTCTGGGACTTGATAAGAAATGGATAATCATTTTTTGCAAACGCTGAATCAACAGTGCAATGCCCTCCTGACAATGTGTATATGTTGCTTAGCTTTTCATAAACCTTGCCGATGAGTGCAATCTTGCTGTCGTGTACTGTGCCTGGAACGTTGTAACAACATATGGGGATGGTGCCATTGGGACAAAAAACCAAAACAGCACTTACATAATGGTCGCACGTCCAACCATTGTAATATTGATTTTGCTCATCTTCGTCTCCAGCACACTCAAGTAGTAACTTAATACCGTCCATTGTGCACCATACATTATGCAACCTTGGGTGACGTTTCCTCACAGCATCCTGATATTCAGCAATTCGTGCAATGCTAGGTTGCTTTATTTTCGCATCATCCATTGCTTGCAAAACTCGGATTAGAATAATCATACCAAAATACAAATATTCAGAAACAGCTGTTTGAGTCATTCCGAATATCAATTCTAGTGTCATGGTCGAACCACGAGTTCTAGTCCATGCTAGTATCAAACCCAAACCATCAGCAGCGGATATCAATCTTGGTCTACCAAGATTGTTATTCCTCAATGCCACAATAGTCCCATCTTTGGTGAAAGGTGTATAATTATTGAAGAAAAACTTGAATGGATATACAACCATGTCAAATGTCACAAAATCCAGTCCGGTAAGAGTTATTAAGGCTTGATCATCTCGTGATTGTAATACTTGCCTCCATGGACTTCGGGGAGGACACAATAAAGCAGATCGAGGAATGCGGCGTTGGCGTCTCCTGCATTCTACTTCTGTTAGTTGTCTATTGAACCATTTCTGGTAACGGGTATGAATAAAGTCAGTTTGGATGTTGACGCGATCTTGCTCTACAGCAATCATCAAGAGAATCAGATCGTCAATCATGTCAAGAATAGTTTGGTTGAATTGGAAATTAAATGAATGGATTATCTGACGATTGGTGAGATGATGGGTGATAAGTTGGAGTGTGGCTGCAATAAGGCGTTCACTTTGTGCATTAATTGTCTTAATCCAGTCAACAGACAGACACAACACAAAATGTGCATTTGTTTTTAGGGGGCAAAAAAACACAAATACACAAATTGTGTTTGTGATTTACAATTTGTGTATTTGACTTTTGGGTATGCTCCACTATTGTACCAATTTCAGACGGATGGACAAACATGGTCTACCTGCCTTAGTTATGTCGTACTATCGTACCATAACACTGTTAATGCGGAACTGACTTTTTTGGGGTAAAGGTATCCTGACCGGCCAGACGGTCAGTCTCGCAGATCAAAAATCTGAGCAGGGTCAATTTTTCTGTTTTTGCACCACATCGTACCATACACCGAATAATGTGGTACAATCATCNGACGAAGATTTGGAGTCCAACCACGACGATGAGGATTCTCACGATGACGATGATGATGATGATGACGACGACGACAACTCGATCGACAAGGAAGAGGGAACACATTCCATTCAAAACGAAGACGATGAATTGAATTCCATCCACATGGACGACGATGAACATGATAATAACGCCAGCATAGCGGACGTTTCTTCTTCCTCTTCCAACATCGTCCATGTCATTCAACTCCCCATGGCCGATGCCGAACACAATCGCAGTATTTCCGAACATTTGAATCTCTTGATGGGAGGGGACGATGCACCGCCTCGAAAAGCCAGGCAACAGCGCAGATTTTCGCGGCGTGCTCCTTATCGGGCCTCGTCCAATCTTTCATTATTGGAAACGACGGCGATTCGGTCCATTGAGGGCGACGAGGATCACATGATGAATCCCGAGCCCATGTCACAAACCAACACTCTGAGAAAACAACAACAACAACCACCACAACAACAACAAGACATAGACTTGTTAAAATCATCGAGACGTCTCGAATCTTTGAATGACGACGAATATCTTGAAACCACTTTGCTTCCCATACATTTCGACAAGCCTTCACCCAATCACCATCATCGCAATCATTTTCCCGAGGACCATGATGAGCGTTCTTCGCAGAAACAACAGCAATTGCAGCAGCAACAGCACAGAGTTGGCGCTACCATGAAGGCTACACAACATCGACAGGGGCAACATTCGATAGAATCATCACCAACAATCACCAACGAGAAAAAGACACTGTCGCCGTCCAAACGACGAACGAGATATTGTCTGATACTATCCCTGCTGTTATTTTGCATTGGAACCGCCGCCGTGGCCTCGTGGTTCGTTTTTTATTACGTCGACCGTCGACTGGAAGCAATGCATTCTTCCTCTTTGTCCGACGGCGATCCAAAAGGAGACGCAACGGAAACTGACCAAGGGACCATGATTCAACCGGTGGACGAACCCTTCTTGGAGGACAATGCCCCATGTGCCTCTTTTACCGTGCAAGTCGTCACGGACAGATACGGCAATGAAACTTTTTGGGTTTTGTCGTACTTGTGGGAGAGAGACAAGATTGTCGCCGATCAAGAGTCCGACGGTGATGGCGGTGAGGTTTATTACGAACGATACATTTCTCATCCATCCTCGAGTTCGAGGGAGAAGAGGAATAGGTTACGACGACATGAATCGCCGTGGCAGAGGAAATTGAGCGATGATGACCCACAGCAGCAGCAGCAACAACGGCAACAACAGCAGCAACCACAAACACAACCAAGTGCACCGTGGAATGATTCGCAGCCATCGCAATCCACACAAGAATTGCCCGTCGGTAAAGGCGGTCCCTACGCCTATCTAGACACGATGCAATCCTCTCTCGATTCCACCACGAACAATCACAATTCCAACTTTTGTTTGACAAAGGGCTCGTACAAATTTGATATTTACGATGCCAACGGTGACGGAATTTGTTGTCGCTACGGCAACGGATCGTACAGCTTGTACTTTACCGGCGGTGGTCGAGTGGTAGTTCCATCGTTGCAATGGAAAGATGAGCGTATGGCATCTGTAGAGTTTCAAGTCACCGACGACGATATTCTTCTCGCGACCATGGTGTCCAGTGCGAGTCCTTCGTTGTTTTCCTCCGCGAGTCCTGCGTCCACGTATTCGCCATCGATGACGCTGTTCAATGTGAGTGTTGGACGTTGTGGATTGGAGTGAAGATGGATCATTGTCGATTGTTTGGTTGGTTTTACAATTGTCTACCCCGCTCCATTTTTTCAACTGCAGAGCTCTTCGAGCATAACGAAACGAATGGCCACAGCCTCCTGGTCCGATGTACAGACGAATGTGAGCAAATCCTACGGTTTGATTTTTGACATTCAAACGAATCGGAATATTTCGTCCCTGGTCATCGTAGGGATGGAGTTGCTGGTGTACGCCACGAATTATATCCACTATGAGGTGTGGACCATGCCAGGCTCATGGCGTCAATTAAACACGAGCCATTCTGCCGCTTTCTACGCGTCGTTTTCACCGGTGGCCAACGGCACAATGTTGGGACGTGGAGTTTGTGAAGATTGCGGGTATTCGCCTCTGGAGGAATTTCAAGACGTGGTCATCGAGGGGGCGAAGACGGTGCAATCGTTTTGGGTTACTTTGGCTTCGGACAATTTGGTGTTCAAGAAACGTAACAAAACGCCGATTGCGCAGTCGTCGTGCGATTCTTTCGTCGTGAACGTCGGATCGGCCGTGCTTGCGTATCCGCTCGAAAGCGTGGACCCGACCTTGGATTTGAGTGACAACAATGAATTTCTTGGGGCGATACAATATCAGTCAATGTTTCGAGATATTGCCGGTACTTCCCATCCTACGCCGAGTCCGCTGACGAGTCAGTCGTGGAATGGCACAGTGAGTTTCAGTCTTTCAATTTTCACCAACGCACCACTGCACAGTGATTGAACATATTTTGCATAATGATGTAGGAGTCGCCATCGATGGCTACCGCTCCATCGCAGTCTCCCGCGACAGACACGTCGTATGAGCCGACCTATGGCACACACAATGTCACCTCATTTGTGCCCTCTTTGGTCCCTACCCTTTTGAACAATTTTACAACTACTCTGAACTCTTCGTTGTTCCCATCTCCCGGGCCTACTTTCAACGAGTCTTTTGATAATTTTAGCAACACATCGAATGTCAACACGACCACAATGAATTTCACAGAATCCACTAACGCAAGCCTTCCGGATACATCCAATTCGTCCGCGGCTCCAACATCAGTGATGTTTGGGAACTCGACATCTGCTCCGTCGTCGTCCTTTTCTCCGTCACCTTGGCCTTCTTATAATGATACGGTCATGGTGGACAATGAGGATGAGTCTTTTGAAAACTTGACAATTGCATCGGGCAACAACACCGACAACATCAATCACACAACGTGGCCTTCTTATAATGATACGTTAATAGTGGACAATGATGATGAGTCTTCGGAAAACTTGACAATTGCATTGGGCAGCAACACTGACACCATCAATTACACACTATCCATGAACGCAAGCAGTTCGTATGCATCCAATTCATCAATGGCTCCAACTTCGGCGTTGTTTGGAAACTCTACAGATGTTCCATCCTCTTCCTTTTCTGCATCGCCGAGGCCTTCTTTTCATTATACAACCAGTTCGCATCAAGATATCATCAGTGAGGACGTGACGTCTGAAACCAGCAAGACAAATAGTAGTCAAATCGACAATCCATCTCCTGTATACAATGGCACTCATATCATGAATTCTACCCGAAAGACTCCAGCGCCCTCACCTTCAAGCAATTCGTCATCCGTTCCATTCTCTTCATTTTCTCCATCACCCCCATCTTCCTACAATGCCACGGCCCCAGTGGATAATGGCTCAAAGAACAGCACGGGCAAAATTTCAAGCAATAATACTTCTCTGACGTTGGCTGATACGAAATAACTTCCGCACCTATGCTTTTCGGTCGTTCTACATTGGCTCCTTTCCATGCACCAACACCTGGATCTCTTCACCAGGATGAATGCTTAATCAACCAGGATAAGTGATAACAGTGAATCACAGTATCATACATTAATATTATACAATCTAACGAGATTACGGTGCAGGTACACTATCGAGCTTGAGACATGTATTGAAATGAGCTTGAGAGATTTATAGGCTTTGAAATAAAAATCAGGGCCTCTACTACTTCAGCTCAACCAACTTTCTAACCACGCAGGAGGCAAATGATGATGATTATCTCATGCTCACTTGTAAAGCGAAAGACCATCTTGCCCTGATTGTCCTCAAGCTTTGTCGAATTACGTTCTACACTGCAAGGCATGAGGAAATGGTTAGGTGACCCTCGTCCAGATCTAGACCAGTTTTCCAAGAAAGGATCAAAGTCTGACATAATACACCTCAAGGGAGGATCTGATGTCTTTTGGGGATAATTGATTGCATGATTCATATTTTTTTGTTTTCATTTAAAGCAAGGGTTCTCCATGATGTTTCCCTTCTATCTAGTCTTTCGACAGCTGATTTTTGCCCTTCTCTATGTCCATTCTCAAGCATCATGTCAAGCACTACAAGCATCTGTTTGATTGAAATGCAGACAAGATGACTGCAGAGCTCCTAAACCACATCTTTTCAACCTTGACGCCGACAGTTATTTTGTCAGCTTAACTGTCTGGGGACATCCATCTAGGGGCCACTCTAAATTTCAAGTCAAATATCACTAAACAAAACCTGCTTGCTAAGAATCCACGACATCACATTGACAAGCTAGATGCACTGGAGCCTCTACTTGATAATCTTTTCCATTGATATTAGCATCATAATTGAGAAGCACATCAAAGACTTTTAATCTCCGTTTTCACAGGCACTATACGAGAGAGTCTCTCTATATTAAACTCTATCTTCCACATCGATTCTGCAGAAACTTTTTGCAAGCGGTGTTTCCCCAAATAACAAACACCAGGCAATGGAGTCGATCCATCTTTGTTTCAATGTTGACACCTTCGTGAAGTATGTCATCAACCACTTTAACATTCCTGTAAAAGCACACATAATGCAAAGTAGTCTCACCATTAACATCGCTTAGTTCAATATCTGCCTCTTTGTCAAGCAGCTCACAAACTTTTGCCTTATCTTTCTTTTATATTACGGAGAGCTCCAATATATTTACCAATGTCATCTTATCTGAATGACCAGTACACAACTTTATCATGGATTCTCTGAGATTCAACTCAGTGACATGTGAAATCAAGAGGTGTTTTGACTCTTGTCTTGATATCAGCATAGTGATCAGCACCTTGGATGCTTCAACACGTAAATACCATCTTTCATTCCATAACAGTTACAACCACTTCAACATTCCTGTAAAAGCACACATAATGCAAAGTAGTCTCACCATTAATATCACTTAGTTCAATATCTGCCACTTTGTCAAGCAGCTTGCAAACTTTCTCCTTGTTCGTCTCTTCTTCTGCGGAGAGCGTAAAGTTATTTACCAGTTTCATCTTATCTGAATGTCCAGCATGCAACATGATCATGGATTCTCTGGGATGCAACTCAGTGATGTGTGAAATCAAGAGGTGTTTTTCCATCATTGACTCTTGTCTAGATACAGCACAGTGCTCAGCACCTTGGACGTTTCAACACTCAAATATCATCTTTCATTCTGTAACAGTTAGCACTGAGTCTTCATCTCACTACAGTAGTTACACAAGAGTTTGCAGCAACTGACATAGGCCAATTATCTACTCTACAGTAGAATTCTAAGGTAGTCTTTAAGATACCTTTAATTTATCAGGAGATGCTAGACATTCT
>JALLPC010001981.1:0-10268 GCA_036940045.1 Stephanocyclus meneghinianus | reverse complement strand
TCTTTGATTCTAAACAAGAGGGCACAACTCAAAAATATACTTTTACTATCATCAACACCTTACTATGATGATAATGTGACATAGACTCTTGCTCTAAATTACAAAAGAACGTTTTTGCCATTAATGTATAAATCTTATTTTGTGGAATTTTCTCATAGTCCAGTGGACTAAAAGAGTCCAGAAGATGCAAACGACTAAATTTTTACAAAAAACTTTGTATTATGATACTATAGTTTAATTGAGAATACACAAGATCTAGTGCTTGGAAGCAGAGGGGTTAGAAGAATCTCAGAGCATCATTCTTGTATCAAAACAATTGATCGCCAATGCCCTCTATATTCTACTGTCTTATGAAGAATATGGAACATTGAATGATTAGCTTTTATGAGAAAGAGGTGCAAAATTCAAAGCCCCCTTGAAATAATCTTGCCCATTTTTGTGGAATTGGATAAAATTAACAACTGACTTTGACAGCTATTTTCATGAAAAAGTCAATGAGTGCCTAATAGTCAATACACTTAATGATGTCACCATTGTCTTTCTGGTAAAAGTATGTGTATGATGATTTGTTGGAAAGAGAACCTTACAACTTGTATGTTACATGATGCTCCACCCCCATTTTGGTAAATTATAATTGTGATTCTTCCATTGTTAGTAGTGGCAAAATGAATGGCTGTGTTTACTTGTGGATGGCACTGAGAGTGAGGAAGCACGACAGAAAGACATCAAGAGCTGAATGATTAAAAAAGAGTTTATTTTCAATGCTGTGATAATGTGAACTGTGGATTCATTGGTGATAGTGTTGCTTTTGGTGACAGCAGTGCATGCCAACAAAGAGATCAAAATCACCTCTTAGAAGGGACTGCTTTAAGAAGTATCAATTCATCTACTCTCAAACACCTTGTGTGCAAAGCAACACAAGGCGACCCCAGTTTAGTCACGAAGAAGACTTAAGCAGATTTTAACCCCACAACTGTCTTCAATAAAGTGTGTTACGACAGAGAGTATACACCATAGAGATAAAGAGATGCACAAGTTTCAAAACAAATGCCAATGGGGCCTGCAGCTGATTGCAGCTTTCAGATGGAAACCAAGAATCTGACTTGACAGTGGGGCAGGTAATGATAATGATAAATGAAAAATGAAATTAATGAAATAGTTTTAGATAGTAGGAATATTTGATAGTTTTTTATTGACATTGACTTAAATCCAGTGACCAGCGTAAACAAAATGCAAGATATAATATCACCAAGTGTACAGACAAAAAAGATTTTTGGTTTGTATTTAATAGAAAATTAAGCCCCTAGTATGTGACCTAAGCCGTTTGTACAAATATTTTGTAGGGAGGGCTGAAGCTCATTGCAAAATTGTTTTTAAATAGAAATTATGAGTTTAATTAGATTTTACTGTGTGAAATGAATGATACAGATTACCTAGAAAAAAACATGAATGTGTAACACCCTGTGATCTCTGAGGAGATTGGTGGTAGTTAAAGAGCAGTTCCATGACTGCTATCTTCTGTAACTGCCAGCAGAATATCTTCCCAGAGAAGGTTTCTGAGACAAAACCATCATTTGATTATTTCTTGTTGAAAAACTACCCTGGACAGATATGGGATGTTTCTCTCTTTTGGATATTGTTTCTCAGAAACAATTATCTTGTGATTTGTGTACTTCCTTGACCTTTGGGAGGTTCCAGTTGGAAGCTCCTAGAGCTTATAAGTGTAAGCAGATTTTTGGCCTATGTCATCCAGTTTCAAAACTGGGACAGTTACAATATGGGGTACAACAAATATGTTATTCATTTTTTTGTCTTCTGGCATTGTCAATTGATAGGTGATAATAAGGACAAACAAACAGGAGGGGAAGGAGGTGTCTTGGCCAGAGATACCACAAGACTTTTGAGGAATGAAAGAGAAAAGGGGGGAAGAAGTCAAAGTGATTTTGATTTGGATAGTAAGGTGTAATATGAGTTACATGTAAAACAACATTATATGCATCACTCATTTCCTTGTTTTTTGCATGGTCAAAGTGGTCACTTCAATGAAGAATAATAAGGTGTGATATCTGTTACACATCAAACAATTTTTTACATATGTTGGTTCGCTTATTGATACTGTCCCAGTATCGATACAGAACCATCCAGTATCAATGCTGGGTAGTCCGATCCCTGAATAGAGGCCTGGTTCCAAAAAGTGCCCCCAGTTTCAATATGAGGACTCCTGTATAGATACAAGATGCATGTGATGTGAACCAGTATTGATACAGGATGTCCAGTATCAATACTGGATCTTTTATGACACTTTTCCCATAAGTCTCATATTGTAACTGTCTCAGTATTGATAATGGCAATACCGTATAGATATTGGGATGTGAAAGTGACTATTCAGTATGGATACTTGTCACATCCAGTATTGATACTGGACATTCATTATTGATACTGGACAACCATTTATCAAAGCACTAATGAAGGATGGCCCTTAGCTTAATTAGCAATTATTTAAGCACCATATCAATCCGTGATGCCCAGTATCATTACTGTGACTTGTCCAGTATTGATACTGTACAATTCTAGTATCAATACTGGACTTGGCCAATGTTGATACCAGTATCAAATAAAACCAGACAACAAGTATCCATGTTGGACTAATTCAGTATTGATACTGAACATTTCCAGTATAAATTCTGGTCTTGCCCATTATTGATACTGGATTAGACCAGTATCAATACTGGACTTGCCCAGTATTGATACTGGTTGTGTTCAGTGTCAATACTGGTCTCACATATTCAGTCTCAAAACTGAACATGTCCAGTATCAATACTGGACTTGTCTGGTATTGATACTGGACAGCTCTAGTATCAATACTTGACTAGTCCAGTTCTGATACGGGATACTGAACTACCACTTCTAATATGGGACTAGTCAAGTATCAATACAGAACATCCAGTATTGATACCGGGCATTCATTATCAATACTTGACTTGTGCAGTTTACATACTGGATTAATTCAGTATCAATACCAGACGTCCAGTATCAATACTGGACGTGTCCAATATTGATGATAATCATGCTTTGTGCTTTAAAATAGCTCCAAAATTATTGGTTTTCTACTAGTTGTCACACATATATAGGATATCAAATGAAACAATACAAATGAATGAGCCATAACTTGCATAATTTTTATCTGGCATGATAATAATTCTCCAGATATAGATTTCACTAACATCTCCCAAGTGATTTTTGCATGACCTGTTTTCAGACACTTCATGACAAGTCGATGTGATTTTAAATCCATTAACATAACAAGTACACCTCATAGTCTCCCAGTCACTTCACTTGCACTTGCATCCAAAATATTTTCCTTGACCCCCTATCAATGAATCAGCTCTAGCTGCAACCCTTTAACTTATTTTTTGTAAACTTGTCCATTCATCAACAACTGTCTTGAGACCTAAGATCACTAGATTTGCCATCACTGAAATATTATAAGAAGGATTGTATATGCTTGAAGTCATGTCCATTGGACTTGCAAGCCAATGCAAAGGTGGTCCAGTTCCCTCCTGATGAACTACATACACGAAAATTAAAGTAAGATTCTTCCCTTCCACTTTTGTTGTATCAACAAACATTGGCAAGTGGGACTTGTACAATGGAACTCACATCAAATTGTTTGCATGTTTTGTGTGGTGTGGTGTGGTGTGTTTCATTTCCTTGCCTGCATAGTCATGGCATCAAAAACCTCACCGTGCAATGGTTTTCTGTGTGGTGACTCAGCTAATGAAAATTTTGCTTCATGATGATCTTTCCTGTACTTGTTGCAAATGGTCACTGCACTCTCATACTCATTTAGGGTTGGATGATGGTACCACACTCCTCACATTGAGACATGACATCCTTCCTCTACTTCATCTGTCACTGTGTCCAACACACTCTTGTCATACTCATCCAATATGCCCAATTTGTTTTTAGATATTTTTCTAAGTATTATTATCTTCCAAATTTCAGAAACATTGTTAGTGGGGTTGTCAACAATGAGAAAACAAGTATGATTTTTGCATTCACCCATATTTCTCCATCAATTGGCTTGGCAACACCACATGATGTAATCAACCAATAATGTCTAATCAAGAATTGACCCATCATCTCATCACTCACTGAGTCATCCTTAGTTGGTGAAAATAGGAAAGGTTGGTCTGTCTTATCATAACCTATTCCTTTGTCCTCAGTGATGCTATGCAATGACTTGGTCAGTGCTCCTGTAAGTAGGTCAGGTTATTCTTGGGCTAGTGGTCCTGAAAGTAGCTCAGGTGGTTCTTTCTTTTGTTCATCGTTGACATTCCCTGCAAATGTTGAGTAACAAGAGAGGAAGTTGATATGAGTTGGTATGGAATTATGGCAAACCCCACACTGAAAGCCTAACCCCTTCCACCAAAAGTATGGGCTTGTTCCATCCATGGGATACACTGTGCACTTTCTATCAAGGGTTACAGGCAATCACTCTGTAATATCTGTCCTTAGTGTTAATATTAGAGAAAAATTGACAGTGAAACAATTGAATTGGAAAAATGAAAAAAGTACCCAAATGAATGAAATGTAGAAATGGGGTGTTGGGAATGCTCATGTGCTCTCACAGTTATTGCTGTTGTTTGCTGTTGCAGACTGCTCAATCAAATCGGCACTTACTAAATGTGTCTTTTGGCCAAGATATTCACAGCGGGACAGTGGGGTGTATCAATTCAATACAAGCTCCATAAGCAAGTGCTGTATTCCTTACCTACCTAGCCTACCTTTGTCTAGCTCTAAGTTATTCTATTCTTTCTATCTCCCAGAGTCGGCTCAATCAAAAAAAGCACCACTACGGCTCTGTCTGACCTAAGCCGGTGGAAATAAAAAAGTTTCTAGTAGGAAAGGAAATAGTAGGAGGTAAAAATCTCTTGTTGGTGATTAATGAATTGAAATTATGAGCTTTAAATTCTACTCCAACATGATGATTGATGATCATCAATTATCATGAGTTAATCATGTAATTTACATGATAATTGTGCTCCTGTAGTATGTTTCTACAGGGGTTGTACGCAGCGCTTCTGAGCTGGCATAATTCCCACGTAGGATCTACATGATCCTGGTATATGATGTGGTCTGGTGAGATCTTCTTTAGATCTCTTGAAAGATCAAATTTTTGATCGGTCTGGCTGTCGTCCGTCGATGGCGGTTTAAGCGATTGTAATAATTTGCCGATCGCGATTCACGCGATCATTTTATTTTGCCGATCGCGATTTACACGATCGTATTATTTTGCCGATCGCGATTTACGCTATCGTGTTGTTTCATTGATCGTGATTTATGTGATCGTGTTATTTTTAGTTGGTCCAGGGTTCAAGCCCCGGCCAAACAGACGATCTTTTTTATTGGTCCTGGGTTCAATTCCGAGGCCAGATCGCCTGTTTCAGGCCAGTGTGATTCATGGCCTATGTCACTCCTTTGAGAGAAAAAATACTACGTGCATGACTAAAAGAAGATGTATCAAGTCAGTATCACTTTACCTTTACAGATAGTTGATCACTCATTGATCACATGTAAAAATGATTGTAGCCATGTTCAATTTATCTCCATGAACCAATGGCTCTCGCACAGCCAGCGCTGTGGTTTAAAAATCTCACAATGCAATCTTAGAAAAATGTATTGAGGCGTTGACTAAAATCATAACTCACAACACCATCTTGGAAGAATTATCATTTCATTGATATATTGTCTAAAGATGCATTGAGACATTCCCTGAAAATTGTCTTGAGACATTTTCTGAAAAATCTGAATGCCATATTTGAATATATTAAAATATCATGAGCTACATATGTTTTACAATCTTTTATAGAGGCAGTCACCATCAAATCTCTTTTATAAAATCTTTGTTAAGTAATCATCAACGTGCATAGTCCAATTATCTGTATTTCTCAAAGGTGTAAAAAAATTATCTTCTTGAAGAAGGAGGAGGAGATAGTTTTCCTCCACAAAGCTAAGATTTTTAAAAAATCTTGATCTGCAGTATTGTTTGAATGATACCTTATGACATAAAGTAAATTGTTCCTGCACGAGAATTTCTTTAGAACGTCACGTCAACTCAACACGTCAACAGACCGCGAGCACCTTGCTTGTTCCTCGTTTTCTTGTAGTTGCACGACATGGGTGATAAGACCATGGGATCCGCTGAGACAGCGGCACGTCGATAGCATTCCCAACAGCGTGAATGACCAAGAGCATTATCTCTCAGAATTCTTGACTATCCAGTACAATATAAATAAAATGAAACAATCTCTGTCTCCTATGACTGCAAGCAGTGCGATTTTGGCACTGGCGCTTCCGCAACAACAAGCCTTCTCGTTCTCCCCAGTGTTCCCGGCCGCGCCACTTCCAACGACTCGTCGAACAAGCCTCGCTCAACGTCCGCGTCGCATCGCGTCGTCCGCCGTCGCCCTTCATGGCAGGTCTCCTCTGTCGCTTGACACAATTCTGGAAAATCCCGAATCATTTCCAAACACGAGCCGCATCCTTCGCTCTCTCTCCGCCGGCGAGACAGGAGACGACCATCATGGCGCCTACAGGGATTTTTTGGCGGCTCTTTCAGACGAATGGATGCGCTATTCTGATGGCGATTGGGTGGCCGAGGCCGCGGCGGACACGACGCAACGCAGCATGGCTGTGTCTACTCCCGGAATCGCAGCCACGGTGGGCGTTGCCACTGGATTCGCCGCCATGCAAGCGCAGGATTTCGCGCAAGGTTATCAGGATTCTTCGTCCGTGTGGGCAATGCAGCAGGGACAGCCCACTGATTTTTATAACCACGGCTCGCCGCAGCAGCATTTTGTCTCCTACACTGGAGGCTACGAGCCGCATCCCTATCTGACACAAAATTATCATTTTGGGGAGGGACAATCGAATGTTTTGAGAGATTTGGCCAGGAATTTGCCACCGCCTGTGGAAAAGGTCTCGGATTACACGACAGCATCAGATTCTTATTATGACGGAGGTTATCCAGTGTACGACGACAGTTGGCACTACGTTGCTCAAGATACTTCGGGAATGGAAGTGCCAGTGGCGAATGGCATGTCACAAATGTCCGATATGACCATGCCCTCTGCCCCTCCTGCCCTCATTGACGGAGATGCACTCCCATCTGCTGTTCAAGAAGCAGCTACAGGCCTCGCAAATTCTCTCTCTTCTCAATTGTCCGACGTCAGCTACTCCCAATCGTTTACGCAGATTGATACCGCAGCGAAACGCTTTTCGATTCCTCGCGCGACCAAGGTCCCAATATCATCGGATGCCGCGCCCTCTAATGTCGATGCAGATGCAGTGGTATCCAGAGTCAAGGAGTTTGCATCCCACTCCACTGAATCAATTAACCATGCCCTCTCTGAGGTCAAAGAAATGGGTTCCTCTCAACTGAATCATTTGTTTGGATCTGTTGCTCATTCCTTCCAAGATTTCCCACAAAGGGTTGCGAGTGCGGGTTCGGAGAGTGTTGAATCGATTGGTAGGGTGGTGGGTGAAGTCAAGATGCCCAGTTGGGATGTGGTAACGATGCCTAGTTTGGATGCCATATCCAAGATAAAGATGCCCAGTATGGATACATCGAAGGTACCCAGTTTTGACGTGTCAAAAGTGAAGCTGCCGTCTCTCCCTTCCTTTTCTGATTTTAAAAGTGGCGTGGGCATGATCCCCACAGAGTCTGTTGGGATAGCATTCGGGAGCAATGCCGCATCATCCAATCAATTCAATTTTGCCGACACGACACTCTCTGATGTTGGCGATGCTATTTTCGGAAGCATCCAATTCCTCGGCGGGATTCTATTCCAGTTCCTTGATTGGGTAATACGCGCAGTGGTGGGCACGAATCTCTCTCAAGTATTGGGCAAGGTTCAAACCTCAGTTGCATCATTCATTGATAATGCCTCCTCTTCGGTAGTCAATTTGCTCGATAGTTTCGGTGATTTGACTTTGAAGCAATTGCTACAAGCCTTTCTTACAGTGCTCCTCGTGGTTGTGGACATGATTCTCAAGGTAACCAATGCCGTCGTGTACCTCATCAGTGGCAAAGATGCTGGTGATTGGGCACTTCAAGCGAATACCGCAATTCACACTGCGGGTGACCAACTATTGGCACAGGCTAGCTCGACTTATCAAGATGTGACGCACAAGACATTCGGAGAGTTGGCTGGATCGATTGGTGATTATTCTCATCATGTGGGTGAGGAGCTCTTGGCAATGATGACAAGTCTCAGCACTTATGCCGGGGGTGTTGCCGAAAATGTAATTGATGGGGCTGATGTATCGTATTTGAGTGCTGAAAATTTGGAGAGTATTGCCTCTGCTGTGCAAACGGCTCTTTCTCTCTAGAGAGCACAGGAGGAGAAGTTCCGCCAAAAACAGATTGGTGTTTTCTTCTGTCTGATTGGGATGAGTAGGCCTGAACATTACAACACTCAATGATAATAAGTTGTACAATAATGATGATGATTTAATTGAGAATTGTACTAACCAACGCATAACATATGAAGATTTATGAGTCATGAAAGTAGTCTAGTTTTGTTCATTAACGATGGGGAACTGACTATTCTTACGGCCTTCAATCTCATCGCAGTCGAAGCCCTACAATAGTGTATGAGCAAGCCAACGTACAACTGTTCATCCTGCGGTCGAGGAGTTCTTGCCAATGATGAACGGTATCAACCATTAGGCAGGGGGTGGTGCGGAAGGTGTAGTTGATCAGGCTGATGAATGTCCACTGAGTGCTGAAACTTGGGACAGTATTGCTTATGCTGTGCAGACGGCTCTTTCAATGCAGAGAGCAACGTAAGATAACACGAGAGAGTAAAATTGGAGTGTTGTTTTCTTTCTGTAACTGGAATGAGTAGAATCATTAATATACAAGAATCAAAGATTAGGAGTCGTACAACAATACGCGGCTGTCATTGAAACCGCTGTACCCACTCTCCACTCAACTTACTACACATTGTGAACGAAGTTTCGATAGTCAAAATCTTATGAGTACGAATGAATCAACTCAATGACCTACGATAAGCTATCCAGTCGTCCACAAGCAATGTCCCAATTCCTACAACCTACAATGTTCTCACAGTAGCAGGCCCTACAATAGTGTTCAAACAAGCCAACCTGCACCTTTCACTCTCCTTTTTCCCAATCTTAGCCTCCTCGTACTCACTCCTCTCTCCCCAACATCCTTCCTCGTCGATCAATTCCACGGCACAGAATCCACATTGACCCCCACCTCCGCAATTACCAAGCTTTTTCTTGAGACCTCGATACAGTTCAATTTCTTTGTTTGCAAGAAGTGCCTTTCGAAGATTGTCTCCTACCTTGGCGGTAAGCACGATATCGGCTTTGTTGGTTTCTGGTTGATTAACTGTGATTAGAACGTCAGTGCCGATTTTGTAGCGCGGTTCTTCTACGTCGGGAGCGTCAGAGCTCGTTGATGCCTCCTCCATTTCACTGCTGTTCAACAGAAATACTACATCTACGGGAGAATTCGCCTCTACAATTACATTCATTACATCATCGAAACTCAAGGAAGAAACGTCTTGACCCATGACACTTTGAACTTTGGATCCAATCAATTTCGAAGCCTGAGGAGATTCATATGCCGACCCCCCCTCGTTTACTTGTGTGACGATCACCCCTGACCCGGTTTCATCGTCTTCTTCTAGAATCAGTCCCAGTGGTTTCTCGAGCTGCAGAGAAAGAGTTTGCTTGGTAGAAAATAGAGGTGCTATGGTTGATCGAGTACACGTGTTGATGATTGATGGAGACCTTATCAAATTCGGCGGTGTTGTCGTGAGGGACACAGGCGTTACAAGTTTGAGTACCGATGGAACAACAAATGCGTCAGTGTTGAAGGGAATGGTTACGGTTCCTATGGCAGCGGTGGCGACGAAGATATTAAGGCGGTGCAGTTGTCTCATCTTGGCTTCGACGAAAGAGTAGCTTAAGGAATAGATAAGTCAATTTTTAACATACTTCTTCGATAAACCATAAAATACACTGTGTATGACGCAGCAAATGTTCTGTCTTTAAAAGTGTGGCCTACACCGAAATTGAAGCTGAGGGAAATAGAGGCCATAAAAAAATACCGTATATTCTGGATTATAAGAACCCCCGGATAACAAGAACATTTTGTCTAAATGACCGATTTTGAGATACATTTATTGTTTTGAGGCAGTTAACACGCTCTGTTTTCTCTAAACATTGCTTGT
>JALLPC010001977.1:0-16104 GCA_036940045.1 Stephanocyclus meneghinianus | reverse complement strand
CATCATCATCATCATCATCATCATCATCATCGTGATTTTTTATTTAGTTTTTGTTATTGATACTTATGAACTAATGTTGGAAACAATTATGCTAAAGTAGTAATTTATGTTGACAATGAGGAAAAATTAGTTGTGTCATTTGCCAATGATATGAAGGAATTTTATTTATCTTCACAGTTACATAGAAATCTTCTAGGGTTTACAGAGAAATTGGACAAACTTTTATCGTTTATTCATTAAGTTACATTGAGTCCATGAAGAAAATTCCAAAGTTTTCACTTGTTTCTTACAACCACGTATACACAATTTTTCTTTCAGAATTTGATGAAGAGATGTCCTCTTTAATCTGGGAAGAAAGGTGATGAATTTTTATGGTCTATTCATTCAAGTCATTTCTAACCAAAGAAGAAAATATTTGAATTTCACATATTCTTGTCATGTATGTGACTTCAGTATTGTAGTCAAGTAAATTCAGGGGCACACCATCTCATCTGTCAGAATTAGAGGTTTTTGAAAATATGTCCGGATTTGGCTTAATTTGGTTTATAAACATATGATCAAGTCATCTCAATACAAGGCTGGAGCTGTAAGTGCATGAAGCATAGTACTAAATTATGCTGGGACTAATTGACATGTTCTCATATATTATACATGCCTACCATGTCATCAATTTGATGACCATCATCTCTCACAAAACATCTAATGAACAAATGTCAGTTTTTGCTGCATGTCTTAAGCTTCATACCTGGCATAGGATATTATTGTCTTTGACATAGAATTCCAACATTCTGTAAATGCATGGACACAGAAAGTAATCATTCATTACACATCATGAATTCCAAACAGATCATCGTATGAAAAATCATACCTAGATATATTTAAAAGAATTTCAAAATACAGAAAGATGTTTTTGAGGCTTCACCTGATGTCTCATGTGTTTCCACATTTTGTTGAGCAATGTGATGAACATTTCTTGAGATTGCTTTCATCTGGATGTGAATGACAACATCTAGCTTAACTTCTATGAGCCCCTTTATCTTTAGTCTTGGTTTTACCAAACCACGTCTTTAAATCCTTAGGGAATCATACACCGAAAGTATTTGTTGGAAAGCAAGAAGAAAGTAAGTAAACAATCAGGTCTATTGCCTGTTCAGATGGAGTTCAAGCCTGCTAGAAGAAGAGACATATATTCACCGGAAGTAAAGATTGTTAGCAATGGAAGTATTTGATTTCACATGGAACAATCTTAATTGCATGATGCACCTCATGACTTGGAATGTTTGCATCAGACTGTGTGTTGTCTTTGTAAGTGACTTTCTAGCTGTAATTGTTATCTGGTTGATGGGATACTTGTGCCTGGAAATAGATATTGATTTCAACCACAATGCTGTATTATGCTGATTCCTCTGATATGTTCCCTTAGAGCTCCTTGGGGTCATGATGGCCCCTGCACTGCCTCGTGCATCTTCCTGTTTCTTGGAAATGACAGTTTCAGGTACAGATTCTCAATAACCGTGAGTGGTGGTAAATTCTTTAGTGACTTTGCATGTGGATTACAAACTGTAGGGTAATTTATACATTGACTCTTCTCTGGTTTTCACCTTTGCTGTGACATCTGTACTATACATGTTGTTTTCTTTTCCATCTTTCTTACATCCATCAGCAACATTCATTAGCATGGCTGTAAACATAAAGAGGAAACATAAGTTATTGGGCATCACCCTCTCACAGAGTTTCATTATTGATAATGGCATCGATGATTTTGATTGTGGATTACCAGCCATCCATCTGCTGCCATCCACATCAGAGAGTCGCATCATCCTTTTGCCACTCCTAGCAACAAGCAGTAATTTACACGAAAACACAATGAAACAAAAGTCATAATTTATTGGAATATAGTGTGGTGACCAAAGGAGAGTTCATGATGAAGACTTGTGGTTTCTGACATGGACTACTGCGTGGACAAGGGAGTTGTATCATACAGTTCAACTGAGATTCTAGGACACCTGTAAAAAAGGGTTTGGAGCACACCAATCATATACTGTTCCATTTGCACACCATTCCCAAGCCAGTCACACACCACCGACACATTCAAACTTTGCAATGTGCTACGGTTTTAAGAAGAAAACGAAAGTTTCTTTTTTGAAAAATATGGAACCTTGATATTTGAAAGAATCCGAACTAAAAATGAAACATGCTACCATCGTATCTATTACTATTGTTATAGGTTAAAACTAAACTTGCTAGAACAAAGTCAAATGTTTCAACGGAAATTGGCGGAGGTCACCCTTCTCCACTTGCATCCAATCGTCCATGTACATACACGTCTAGGTACCAATTCCGAATATTTTTATGGGAGGTCAATATCTGGCGTTGGGTGACCCTCTTCGTATTACGAAATGTGTGTTTTCTAGTCTTGTCCTCTTTCTGTTCTATCTTGTGTGTGCACCTCTCGTTTTTCGGGAGGAGTTACAAGAAAAGTAGCATAACAACTGCCAATTCTACGAGCGTGCATCACAGTGAGATCAGGGTGGTTGCTCCGTCCATATTGATCCTCGTGAGGCGGCAGTGACCTGAGCCATCGGAACAGTTCAACGACGCTCCAAAAACACAAGGCCAAGGCGAACAACAACAGGAGCAACCGCACCGCATACAACCACGGCAATCAGAAAGGCAAACACACGCGCAGGACAAACAATCTCAAATCTATTAAATAACCCCCACGATGGACGAAACATCCCGTCCGGCCTCCGATCCCATCTCACCTCTCACCGGAAACGAATCCACCAAGGCGGGAGGAGACGCCGTCATAGTAAACAACGACGCTCCCGAATACAGCACGAGATTGGAATCCGATGGCAACGGCGATGGAGGCACCACGGGATGGCGCGCCATGTTTGTCAACGGTCATCCGGCCGTGTTGAACTATCGCTATTTGACGACGCTATCGTTCCTTCTTACCGTGATTTCCGTGTGTGGGATGATTTTTGGCAGGGTCCGAGAGGAGGGGATTTATGCAGATGAATATTTGTGGATGAGGTATCAGGTGCGTCATCAGCATGTTGAGTCAAGAGGGATGTCATATGTCATGGTTGGAATAAGATCATGGATCAAGACTGTGTCTTGCATGCTATGAGTCAGGATACTGTGGACAAAGTTATTTTTCTGGTCTTTTGCTTTTTCTAAGATTTTATTGTAATATATCACGCTGCTGAAGTGGGGGAGGGAGAATGGCAATAATATTGTCGTTTCCTGTAGGGCGCAGAGAGAAGCTGGCGCGTAGACGTTGGACTCGTTACCTGAACATTGGGCACATATTTTTCTCGACTAGGAAGACTATTGGTTTGAAACATCAATTCTGCTTCTTTCCCTCTTCTCGTCGTATTGAATTGGTTACTCGATCCAGGCTGAATACCAATTGCTCTTTTTATATGTGGTTGAGAAACATTGCATGGTGTTTTACTTGTTTTCAAGTGGGTTGCGCCCTGGGGTGAGGCATTATTATTTTTTGTTGTGAGGGTATTATTATGGTGCCTGTATTTTTCTTGGTTCAATATGGAAGTATGACGATGTGTTCCAAAGGTTTCATGGGATCATTTTGAATTTAAAAACCTTGCTCATTTGCGGTTGCTTACGAAGCTCACGACTACCGTCTCTTTTTCAATTTCATGTCACGATTACGTTACACAATCCTATATCATATCAAATCGAATATAAAACTGACACAATAACATTTTCGACCCACGCCACATCAGACATTGTTCACACCCGCTCCCTACACCAACTACATCTGGATCCCCCTCTTCGTCCTCCAAGGTCTATTCCTTTACGGCTCACTCCTCCCCTTCAAGAACAGTCCATTGGTCGGATACGCCGCCCTCTCTTCTCCACAAGAAAATGCCACAGAACGAACCAAGTCCTACATCAATTGCCCCATCATACACTATCCAGGACTGTGCGCCATGAGTATATTCATGATATACGCGTACGATCGGGCATACATGCTTTTCGCTATGGTATTTGCCCTCCTTGCAACCATTATTTGCTCCAAGATTGTCATGGTGCAGCTGCAAGTTTTGGCTGAGGCGGATAATACCTCTGCCCCCGATGAAGAAGCTGGAGAAAGGGACATGTCTGCCGTTGTTCGAGGATCGACTTCTAATCCTCTGTCCACTGGTTTCATACAGGAGTATATTTCGCTTAGGTTGCCTTTTGAGTTGTTTTGGGGCTATTCCGTTTGTTTGGTGTTTTTGTATTTGAATACTTGGTTGCTTGCGTTCGGGTTGAACCCAAAGGTAAGCCAATTTGTAGTGGTCGATACGTCAACCATGTTTTCGTTCGCGTGTTCGCTAACAGTCATAGTTGTCATTCGTCATTTGTCTTTCATCATTCTAAATCAATCATCCCAACGACTAGGCACTTGCTATCACTGCCAACGTAAGCATCCTTTCTCTCCTCGTTATTGCCACCTACATCCTTTGGGGCCTCAAACAAGGCAACGGCCGACACCTCTACGGACTCGTTATAAGCATGGTATGGTACCTCGTTGGCGTCGCCATCGAACTCCAAGCACCATCTCAGCCCATTTATAATGAATTTTCCGACAGTCAGATTTTGAGAACTCAATTTTATGCGGGGTTGGCGAGTACTATTTTAAGTTCCCTGGTTATGACTCGTATTATTAAATCTTTGATAAAGAGGAACGTGTTTAACATTATGAGTGCTTGTCAGGGGAAGGATGCGGAAGGGGCAGTCGAGGATGACATCACAACGGGATATGTTCATGCCTAAATCATAGAGGGCATGTAGAGTGAAAAATGTATATTTGTAATGGTGTGGAGGTGGGAAACCACTTGAGGAACTGATTCCGACAATGTTTGAATGGCTACTCAAAGGAAAATAGTGGCGACATGTCCATACTAACAGTTGGCTATGTGTTTTGAAGGAATCTTTGTTTTTGTATCGTTGTTACGCATTCCTTCTCATATTTTAGGCTGGGACCGCTAGGACTAAGATTTAAATTGTCTGTCCGTATTTAGTTACTCATTGGACTGTAGATAATTTTGTCATAACGAAATAACTTTTTTACGTCTACTGGAGGCCCATTTCACTGAATTAGAAATGATTATTCGTTGTGATGTGAAGTGCGGCATTTAGGTTTCTGCCCACTCTTACCGGTTTTTCTGTAGAATGTAGGAGGGGCATTCCGTGGAGGTAACCTCATCACCAACCAAGAGTCAACATTATTTTTTGAATCATTTCTGGTGGAACCAATCATGTGACTTGGAAATCAAGACACAATCTATCCAGTACAATGTGCTGCATAGTATTGCCTCTTGTGCCGCTATGCAGTGATCTGTGTTGTTTTTGGCTTTCTCATCTGGTAGAATGAGAACACTTGAGATGAGAACAGGTCTTTATTCCAGATCTCACGAGATGTCACATAAAATCATACTGCGAATTCATGTGATCACATCTTACCAAAATCAACAAAACCTTGCAGTAGACATTCAAAATATACTTCACCCCAAGCAATAAAGATACAAGCAAGGAAAGAAACAATATTTTATCATGACAAACTCTCATTCCACGCCCTTCAGCACAAAAACAACAAAAATACAATCATTCGCACTGCTTACCACATCACTTCTTCTCCCTTACAATATTATCTATGCTCAATCAATCCTTGTCCAATGCTCCTGCTCACCCACTCAATACTCATTCCGACTCAATCTGTCAGCCGATTGCGCTTCTGCCACCATCAACGAAGACAAGCTCGGGATCGATAGCTCACTATGTTTCTTTGGAGAGGGCGACACGAGCGGCACCGTCGTATTGCCAAGTGGAGACCAAGGAGTCGGAGACATGGTTCAGGGCGGTGCGGGGCGATTTGGACCCATTCAAAAGCTGCAGAAGGTTTCGGAACGAATGGATACCGCTTCTCATATTCAGCATGCCTCCCAGTCCAGACGTCGTATGCAACAACTGGAGAGGGCACCAACATCCCCCATTACCGCGGTAACCTCCATACTCTTCCTTGAAATCGATACCACTCCCGAACTAAACATTGTAAACCAAGATACCACCTACTTCTCCACCAATCTCAAGGATGGAGATGTTGTGTCCTTCACTTCTATCTCCGATCAGCTGAATCCCGATACGCCGCTAGACGATCAACTGGAATATGTCCCCGGTGGAGTGGTGGTAGTATTGTTTGGTACGGATGAGGAGGGGGCTGTGGTTCAGAATGCGGTTGCATGGGGATATGGTGGGGTAGGAAATTGTGAGAGCGAGCCGCTGGAAGTGAATGATTCAATCGGTTGGATTGTAATTGTAAGTTTTTGGGCGTATTTTGTGATGATACTTGGTTTGGTGTTCCTGATACACTATGCTGAAATTCTTATTTACAATGCTGCTTCGGTCACTCCTCTTGTTCAAAGGATGATTATAGTCCAGCCCAGGCGGCTTTCTGTCCCGCAGTGATCGCTCTGCCTCCTTCCCCGGCACCAGCAGTAACTGGGGTGGATACAATGTTCCCAACAGTCACTTCAGTTAAGACATATGCACCTACTGCCGGCTCCTATGATACAATTTCACCGACTGCTAGTCCCAGCAAGCCCCCCTTGACATCCCCTTCAGCCAGCCCCAGTGTACAACCATCAGCTCATCCCAGCACCTCCCCTTCAAAAAGGCCCAGTGCTATGCCTTCTAAGTCTCCATCTCAAAACCCAAGCAAGCATCCTTCGGAATCACCAGTAGCACACCCCTCTACCAAGACCTCTAAGCATGGTAAAAGTGAGAAATTGGTTGTCTAATCCTTTTGCTAAGTATGCAAAGCAAAGATTGCATTTTTGTCTGCATTTGTATGGTGTGAGATTCTTTTAACAAAGTGTATGGTATGGCTTATCAACACAAAAATTAAAATCATCTGTCATACATCTTTTTTAATATTTATGATTTTTCTAAGACTGTATAACCTAATTTCCTGATCACCCAATCCTCTGACGGACAAAAGATAACTTTTTGTGACCAAGTTAGTGATTTTGGGGTTATGCCCATCAATCAAATTGTAATTACTGGATCTATTCCATTGTATTAATACAATTGTCAATATCCATTCATGAGGAATAGATACAATTTCCAAATGGCAGAATTTTGTTGGGCTGATCTATTGAGCTTACGTAGGTCTTTTTTTCAGCCTACAGTAGTGCAGAAAACGACTTCACATCACACAAAAAATGCATCTGTTGCCTCTGTTGCCACGGCCACCGCAGTCTCATCTCCAACTCTCCGTCTCAAACCTTAGCCGTCATAGAGCGCCTCAATGCTACAATGGCCAAGAACAATCTGCCAGATGCTGTTGAATCTGACAGTGAGGATGAGACCCTTCAGGAGTTGTTCCTGCGGTCACGAAATCTCTCTGGAGGACACTCCGCAGACGTGAATACTGACGTGCATGAAGAAGATCCAGAGGGGGAGCAATCTTCCTCACCACAGAAGAAGCAGAAGAAGTCACGACCTATGCCATCTCTTGATACAGCAGATGTCCGGTCTATCGTGTCCTTTTACAAGGACAATGTTACCAAAGCTGATCCATCCACCAGTGAAGAAGTTTTGTTGATTCAGATGTGTGAAGACTTGGAGAAGTTCACCAAAGATGAATGACAACCCTCAAAATTTGCCAAGCATGGGACAAAGTGCGACTGCATTAGTCATGCATTCTGTCATTCGGCGGTTCAAATGGTCTGTGCAAACTACACAATATGCCACTTTAAATTGGATAAGCTAATCCAAGACCAATTTTTTGTGGAGATGTACCAAGCTTCAATGCTGAGAGGAAATGTCAAGAATAACACTGGTCAGTTCCCCATCCTATGGAACAACTTCAAGGAGAACACGGATTCTCCTCTTGTTGATCTTACCCCAGAAGAGCACAAGATTCTCCAAGGAAGCTACCTCTGCACAAGTGGGTTGCTGTTTCTTCTTCAGAGGTCCAAGGATTACTGGACTCACATCATCAATGATGCAATGGATTATGGGTCTGCATGGCCTCATGGAAACTTTGGCAAAAAGAAAGGATTTGTGACCAGTATGGAGGTATTTCAACCCTTGAAAGAGTTCTTTCAAATGCTTGAGGGACAGTGTGAGGTTTGGGTGACAGAGGTTGTTGGTACCATTGCCAGAGTCAGAAACAATACAGAGGATGTGAATGTATTGTACCTACCAACATGGTACACCCTACGTGGAATGTACCGAAACTACCTAGAGTCGATTGGATACAGTTTGGAGTTTTTTAATGATGGCAACTACCGTGTTGGAGAGTGGAGTGGTGATGAGGGTGATGTGAAGCATCCATATGTGTCTTTGGGAAGCTTTTATTCCCTCTGGAAGAAGGAGTTTGCTCACATCAAGGTGAGCAAACCTTCCGAAGATATTTGCACATTGTGCCATTGCTTTGCAAACTGCCACAAATATTGCATCGGATCAACAGCAAACTCCAGTGCAGATGCAACTCTCTTTCTCCCCGAATACACGTCAGACGCAGAGACAGTGCAATCAGATGAAGAGGAGGACAGAGAACAATCCACTGGAGGAGGAGGCACTGAAGGAGGTAGAGGAGGTGCCAACGCCGAGGAGGAGCCCGAGGCTGACAATGAAGAACGGGAGTGCTCTGAGATTGAGCGAATCTTAGGTGCAGATTCGGCAAGTGGCGACAAAGATTTGGAGTCACGGGAGCAGATGATAGGCAGGGCGTATTTACATGTTGAGATGGCTCGTGCACAGCGTTTGCTTTATAATAGGCTAACAGCTAAAGCGCGCAGCGATGCAGAACAAAGAAAACCACATACTCAGCGTACTTACACACTTGTTGTTGACTATGGACAAAACATGGAGATTCCATCATTCAAATCTAGTCAGCCGGGTGTTACTTATTATTACTCTCCGCTGAGCATCTACAATCTTGGTGTTGTTGATACGGCATGAGAATTCAAGGGAGAGAACAAGGATCACATGTTCTGTCACATGTATCATGAAGGCATTGGTGCAAAAGGGGCAAATAATGTTTGCTCTCTAATTGTAAAAACATTGAATATGATGGGAGTTCTAGTAGATGGAGAAACAGCAGAAGAATTAAATATTATTTTTGACAACTGCAGCGGCCAAAACAAAAACAACACAGTCTTAAAACTCCTGCTCTGGCTGTCAGAGATGAGATATTTCAAAAGGGTCAGTTTCAATTTCCTAATTGTTGGCCATACAAAGAATGCAGCAGACCGCCTCTTCAATCTCCTCAAAATTGTACACATTCAAAGGAAAAGGAATCATCAAGGAGCACCACATTTTTAGCTGTGATTACTCCCAGAATCGAATCGGAAATCAACTCTTTGTTGAGATTCGCAAGAGCGACCTGCCTCGCCATACTGTTTCAAAGTTGAAAGTATTTAAAACAGGATTTTATGGGAGGTCGGACTTTCCACCAGGAGGAAAGGGTCTCACAGAAGCAACGGATGCCAGAAAACAGATTATAACTGAAGCTTACCATACTTTATTGAAACCTCTTGATGCACAGGGAATCAACATCTTTAAGCAGGTTGAGTTGGCAACAAAGTTGAAAGAAGTGATTGCAGTTGAGGACTTTGGAGATGAACTTTACATCCTCCCTAGCAATGAGGTGATAGCAGCAGTCAAGGATGAGAAGGCAAGAAGAAAATTGTTTCGGGAAACAATAAACAAGGAGAAGAAAAAGGTTCAGCAGAAGCAGAAACTAAACAAGAAGGAGATGGTTTCTTTAATGAATAAGAAATAATGTGTAAAAAATTAGATACTGACCTTTACAAGCCGTACGATGTCAGGATGGCACTGTCGAAGTCGTCAGAGGCGTTGACGGCCCCAACATTGGAGGCATCAAAGGCAGAGGCATCGACGGCCATCGAAGCCCCCATGGGTGGAGTCGTCAACAGAGCCGTCATTTGGGGCATCAATGGCACCGTTGATGGATGCATCATCGGATTATGAGCGATTGCTGGAGGAGCGGATACAGGAGATGTGATTGCAGGATGAGCAATTGCAAAATCTGCAGGAGCGATCACAGGAGCAGCAATTGCAGTAGTTGCAATTGGGGGATAGGTGATCGCAGGATACGTGATGGCAGGAAGAGCACTCTGGATAACGCAGGCTGGTCCGGCTGTCGCACTTACTCGTCTGTGCACAAGCTCTGCAGAGTCTTTCCCATTCCACAAGGTCCACAGCTGCCGGAAACAACAGGGTGGCCCACCCTGCCATGCTCAAGCAGCATGTCAAGATTCAAATGTCGCATCAATGGGGACTTGTTGGATGATTGTGAAGAAGGTGTGGGCGATGGAAGAGTGGTGGAAATGCTGCTGTGCTGTGTTTTGTGCTAGTGTTGTGGTGAAAAAATCTTCGGGGCGCAATATTTCAGAATTCTGTTTTTGATGTTGGACGGTCTGTCCGGTTGGGTATCCATTTGGTACTAAAACAGGTGATAAGGAAATTAGGTTATACGGTCTTATTTACCTAGTATTTTGTTCTTGTCCATCATCTAACAGATCACTGGAGTGGCTTGTTCCAGGTGTTGACACAATTGCGACAAACAATTGGCGCAGGTGTGGTAAGTACCGCTATGGTTGCGGCAATGCACTGCTGTTGGCAAGGACATCACACGGCTCTGGCATATTGTTGTGTCTGTCAAGAATGGCACCGGACAAACTCGCCACTTGTTTGTTCTCTGTGCCGGGAGAGCACATTTAAATTTTTAATGAAGTAAACTAATTTAGTTTTAAATTAAACAAAACAAACTGATTAACTAGTAAATAATTAAAATGTAATTATGTTAACTAATTCTTAGGTTTGGTGGATTGATGCATCTGCCGGAGACAGCACCGGATGAACTTGCGGCTTTCCCAACAGTCACTCCCATGCATCCCAGCCATTGTAGACTGCCACCAAAGTGACATCATCTAGCTGCTGCATCAGAAAATGATGCTCAAGCAATACTTCCTAACCCCCTTGCAAGTGTCCAACCCTTTTCCATCTGAAGTAAATGAGGTGATCACAGTTGTGGGACATGAGGTTTGCCAAGGAAAGTGCAATAAAAAGGTGGGCGGCAAGTGGCCAGAAGGGTAAAAAAACACCTACACACAAAATTAATTGCCAAGAATAAGATTCAGCTTTGTAAATAAGATAGAAATATGGTACTATTCATGATTTTTATGTTTTCATTTCACAATCCTATAATTTACCAAAAACACGGTGAGAAAGCCACACTTTACAGAATTTTGGAACATTTGGTGTGGCCTACTTACCATAATTTACGGTAGCTACTCTAGATATTCTTGAGACCGTCATCTTTTTAGAACTTACCAAAAATTTGTGCAGCTAAACTGTAGAACTTGTTATATTCAATTAATATAACACTCAAACCCTTCTTAGTTCTGTTGTTTTTCCAATGAAACAGTATCAAAATGCTCAAGCAGTGGTGTGACTATGAGTCGTAGAGGTAATCCTTTTGATTTCGTACGAAAATCTTATTATTTGGCATGCATGCCACTACTAGGTAGTCGTGGATACAATATCAGAGTAAACCTAAAATAGAAAAATATGTATCCTTAAGAGAACATTCATAAGGAAATACCACTTGAAGTTCGGACGAACTGAAAAATCGAGTCACTAAAAATGTTGTACGACCTCCTCTTCATCTGAAAGAACTGTACTTGTAGTGTAGTTTTTGCAAATTTACAGGCGGAGTAAAAGGAGTATGCAAGTGAGGAACACAAATCTGGATTCATCCTCCGACAGTTCAGGCTACATGTTACGATTACTTTAATCCCTCTCTCATAAGATCCATTTGCTGCACAGCGAGTTTTCGCCAGATTATTTCCTTTCACAAATAACATTTGCTACCAATCAACGATTTCTTTTGACTTGATAGACCGAATCACTCAACAGGAAATTCACATAAACGACAACCTCATGAAATTCAAAGTGAAGCCATACAAAACACGAAAGCGAGCTGCACAGGACTCTCCAGGTATCCACAACAACAACAAGAAGTTGAGATTCTCGGATGTGGCCACAGTCATAATCACACAATCCAAGTCTAGCTCAGATCCGAAGTCGTCATGTTATAGCAAACAAGAGATTTCTCAATTCAAACGTAACATCAAAAAGACTTCGCGTTCTATCTGGGGATCACCATCAGCACAAGCCATGAGGTTCATTGGCCATTGCATACAGTCGGGCAAGCACCAAGCATTCCTGTTCATAGAGAATCTTGAGGAGATTCGTGGGTTGGAGCATCTGCTGTCTCCGGAAGTTTATTCTGTACTTCTTCAGAGGAGGAGAGCAACCATAGCGAAAGTTCTACAAGAGCAGGCAGATCAACGCAAAGCTGGGTTGCGTGATACAACAAGAATTGCGATTGTTTCCATGGCAAACTCAGCGTTTGCTCGGGAGTGGAGAGAAAGAATTATGTCCCTATGAACGCTGCATTGTCATGACTGAATCCAAGTAAATATACACTTACCTGATCATACATTGTTACATGTGATCTGACAAGGAATGTCGTAACCTCTATACCAGGACAGTTCTAATTTCTCTCTCAATAAAATCAACTGCATATACTAAAATTGAATCTAACAAGACAACATTACTCAGTCCCAAGTAATATTTTAATGGATATTGATTTTTCACACAACCCAAACATTTTCTTTGCCATTGCCTGTTCCTTTTTCCTTTGTTTCAGCATCTCATGATCCACCAATCTCTTGAGCTTCTTAACTGCCTTGTCGTCAGGGGCAAGCTCTTCCGCTTGCTTTAAATCATTTAGAGCTTCATCAAACTTACGGCGATTGTGCTGCACGGTAGCACGGCGGTAGAGCGCTTTGACATTCTTCGGGTCAATAGCAAGAGCTTCATTACACGATTGAAATGCATTGTCGACTTTCTCGAGTTTGATATAGGCCAGTGCCATGTTTATGTGAAGACTCAGTTTGACCTCCTTCACCTGCAGTTGTTGAACAATTTTTGTAAGCGAGGCGAAAATTGGAAAACAACACCAGAAAGCAAAAACAGAACTCACCTCTACTTCATCATCGGGAGACAAATCAAAAATCTTGTTACAATGGGAAAGCGCTTTGGCATACCTCGCACATGCGTGTTTGTAGTTGCCATCGCAAAACAACTCATTTGCCTCAGCTTTATTCTTCATCACAATCTCCATTCGACGTTTCGTGGGAAGCTTTCTCGTATCTGATCATCTGCATCGTTACCATCGTCACCATTCAACATTGCCTCTGCATCCCTCTCGGCGGCGGCTCGTTTCGCCTCCTCTTCCATCTCCCGATCTTTCCGTTCTGCCTTGAGTCTCTTGGTCTTCAAAAAGTCAGCACAAAGCTCTTTTGATGGACTCGCTTCTTCCCATATCGACATCATTTGGTCGAATGTTGCCTCGTCGCGTTCCACGGAAAAGAGTCAGTCGTCTGTGCCATCCAAGGAGTCAGTAAATTCATCACAGGTTGGAAGCAATGAGGAATGCTCTGACGAGTGCCTTTCCGAACGCAACTCTAGTATGTGAGCTTCAATCTGATTTCTTATCTCATCTTTTTTAACCATTTCGGCGTCTTTTTTTACCATCAACATTTCATCTCTGACGCAGGGCTTCTCGCTGTGCTTGACGCTCCAAAGAAACTTCGATGAGAGCGTCACGAACACAAGAGGATGGCTCGGTGATCAACATAGCTGCACCCAATGCCAAAGATGTATCATCCAAACTTTTTGAGAAGGAAAAGGCGTCGTCTCCTTTCTTTCCCAGGCAGTAGCGGACGGCATCCTGATTCAATGGGACACGACATCCTCCTCCAGTCAATTCCACTGATACAACATCTTCCAAGACTTGCATTCCACCAGATTTTTCGATTCATTTTTGAATCATGGTCTTACGCACCTTCGTCACTGATTCCTCCCACAACTTTCCCAACAACTCCCTATTGGCAGACAAGGTGACATCACCCTCATTTTTACCTATGCACTCTACCGTGACACTCCCCTCTGAGAGCATGGAAAGCAAATGCTTCAACTTTTTACACCCTTCAAGCAGTAGTTGGGCACACCGTGAGTTAGTCTCAAACGATGCGTTTGAGAGCGCAGGGTGCGTTGACAGAAAATGATAGTATAGACACATGTCGATTGTGCCTGCTCCAAGTTGTGATGAATTGACATTGGCTAGAATGGTGATTTTGTTGATGCCTGGTTCCTTGTTTGTTCTCTTCTTTCGCGTCTCCATCGTCGTCTTCTTTACCGCTACCAATTCTTAACAACGACAAGCGGGTATGCGTATGCCCCATTTCCACCACCATCACCCTCCTCCTCCGCTTCCGCACTCCTCGTCGCGAAACTTATGTTGCTCCAGGACCTGTCCCAGAGCCAAAGTCGAATCCACCTCCATCGAATTAGAAACTGAGGCGGGTAACAAGCGGCAAACATGAATTGCAACCGCGACGACGTTATCTCATCGTCATTTGCATGGGTGCCTTCCGAACGATACCCGGTCGCAGCGTTTGATACTTCCCAGCAGCATGGCGAGCAACGCCGTCGACGAGTTTTCCTTACCACTCTCTCCGTCTTTTTTCCATGATGGGAATGCAGATGTAATCTTTTTCGGGATGATACATAAATCGTTGTAACGTTCGAAACGAATCCCGGCCGTCCTCTTCGCCATCCCGAAAGTAGTCGCGTTTCAGCGAATCCACCATTAATCGATCGAACATGCCAACCGTGTTCTAGTCCGCGGACGATGACAACCCGCACAGAAGACGGAAGTGGGACAGTCATGATTGCCGTGCGAGGTTCGTACGAGTTCGTAGGTTGTGTCTTTGTTTTGGGAGATGGCGAGCATGGTTTTGGTGGTGAGTGTGCCTAGGTCGAGGCCTACGATGATGGAGGATGTCGATGTCATTTTTGTATGTGTTTACGGAAAAAATAGATGGTTTGTTTGAATTGGGTGATTGAATTGGGTGAATAAATCTCGTTCTATTCCGGTGTCCTCTCTACTTTTGTTCTATTCAAGTGTCTTCTTCTCTGCAGAGGTCGTCTAGATTATCTAGGAAGTAGTTATTGATGTATTGATAAGTTCAATTAGAATCGATCCTTTCGTGCATAGATTAAGAAACATATAAAGAAAGAATGATCCGATGTTTGTAAGCGAAACGAAAAAATCAAAATATTTGTTAGGAACGAAAAGGAAAATCATGACAAGTGCTCGATTAGAAATGGCGACAACAAACAGCGCAGCCGCGATAGACAATGCACAAAACAAGCTTAATTACGAGGGCGCAACGACAATTAAGGGCAAGAGAGCATCGTGCTGCCAAACGTCTCATTTTGTCAAATCGCACCGCGAGGATTGAAATTTCATACAAGATACGACCTTGATTGCGCTGCTTGTCGGTCTATTTATCATAGCAGCGCGACAATGCGCCACAATGATTTGTTTGAAACTTTTTGGATGTTGAAGTTTGCACACATGAAAGCGACCATGACAAAACAAAGCATCCAACTACATCGTAGAAGGCAATAATAGGTCTGTCAAGGGAATATTATCGACGATAGACAAGTTCGCAACAGCGACAACCGAGACAACACTGCTCTCTGGCTGCAACCTACATCTTCAAAATTATGAACAGCAATGAAACAACGCACAATTTTCTTTTCAATTGCATTCTTGACTCTCGCGGTATGACGATTAGAGGAGGGCAGTGGCACAGACTTTGCCTCTTATGCTTTTGGTCCAGAATATTCACCGCCACGAAGACAGCATCATAGAGTTTCTTCGAGGCTGACGACGGTTTTTAGTCGCTTGGTAAGACTGACAGACGTGTTCGACAACGATCTGTTGCAGCTAATTCTAGAGAACAGCTGTTGTTCTACCGTATAAATCGGTGATATAAGACTGGGCCTTTAGAAATGCATAGTCTGTCGGTCACCCGTCAAAAACGGACGAAATTTTGCCTAAAATCGATGAATGTTCAAAAATGTACTATTGTAGAAAAATTGGGGTAGGATGACTGCCCCAAGGTAAATATGCCA
>JALLPC010001961.1:0-10980 GCA_036940045.1 Stephanocyclus meneghinianus | reverse complement strand
AAAGGGTATGTAGATACTTGGCTCATGTCAGGGTGGAAATGAGTGATTGCTTGTTTCTTGTCACTGCTATATCATGGTGCAAATCCCTTCAGCACTCACATTTGGCAAGAGTGAAAATGTGTGTGTAATCTGAAACAACTTCTGCCACCAAGTGAATCAAATGCAAGAAGACAGGAAGGTGGGCATTGATTCCTATCCAGAGACAAAATATCCTCCAGGCACAATACCTACAATAACCAAGATCATCAAACCTGGATATCATAGGCAGCCAAGGTCAAAATGGGAGCATTCTACAGCAAAAAATAGAAGGGGTTTGTAATAAACAGCATCTTGACAGAAATAAGCTACCTGCAGCCTTGAATGCCAATGCAAAAAGAGATTAGCAAAACCAATAGAATAAAAAACAGCAGGGTGCAAGCATAACAAATAAAGTCAATGGCATAAGATTCCATTGGCTACAAACTTATGGCATCAATGAAAATAATTCCAATTTTTGTTGGCAGCCAGGTCCAACAATTATTAAAGGATACTGGACAAAACATTGCCCAGCCAGCTATCATCCTAAAATGTGTACAAAATTTCTGACTCTCTTAAGGAGGTACTGAAACTGAGCACCCACAAAGCAAACCAAATTCATGCAAAACACCTCATTGTAAGGGTAGGTTAGTGCTACCAAACAAACTAGATCCAGACAGATATGTTATCAGAAACAAATTTTAAATTCAATTCATGAGTTTGCACAAGTTTACAACATTGTAATCACAATGTTACTAGGGTTTTTGCATCAATCATCCCTGAATATTACAATTACACTTTCACATCTATTATTAGATATTTTTCTCTTCATTTATGCTCTCATGCTTAGAGGTATCAATTTTTATCAAGCCAATATTACAACATGAATAAGAAGCATTCTGATTTTTGTTAGCATTACAGATACTTGAAGGTTTACCTGGGGAAAAATTGACCTTACTTTAAAAGATCTGTGGATATACACTGGCACATATTGATCTTTTTCTCAAATACACATTTTTTTCTGTCCTGGTATTGTTTAAGCAAGGCAAATTTCGGCAATGCTCAGAAAACAGATCTCACAAATCTAGACAAACTGGGTCAAAATTAGCCCTGTCTGTCCAGGATATGCATACTTGCATGCATACCTATATTCTGCCGGAAATGAAGGCTTAGCCAAGAGAAACAATGCTGTTGACATACTTGTTGGCACTACTCTTGTTGATCTGTGCCAAGGTCTGGTTTGGGTTTGTTTTGCCAGTGAGGCTGAAGCCATACTTCAGGTTCTCCATGATTGGCAGTGGATGGAACATGTTGGTCTTGGTATCATGTCCAGCCCTGATCAGATTGAATTTTGCCAGGAGAACTTCATCTTCTGAGAGGGAAATAATTCATTTGGGATAGGAGTAACAAGTGCCCCAGATGGCACTTGCAAGCTCAAGGTGCTATAGGCATCTATGTGTTGATGTTGGCATTGGTGTTCACTTCCTTCAGAACCACCATCATAGTTATGCTGCTCTTGATAGTTATGAAGAGGTACTTGAGCCCTGCCATTGTCTGGGGATTATATACTGATCATTGTCAGAGATTGCCTCTGGTGTGTGCCAATGGCCGATGATGCCCATCAGCAGACTACTTTGGTGGCTATGGGCGAAAATTCTTGCAGAAGCCTTTTTTCAATTCATAAACTTCAATAAATTGTCCACTGGTGAAAATGAAAGAAATATCTGATTCTGATGAAATTGGGGATCTTGTTGGAATAGTATTATGTATAAAAAAATTGATATTTGATTAGAACCTTACTCAAAAATTGGGTATCCAGTCTAGTGGATAGACTTGTGACTGATTTGATGTGACAGTTTGGGTAAAAATACATGTGTTTTAGGCTCTTGACCAATCTGCACACTTCATACTAGTTCTTACCTTTCTTGAGAGTTTCTCAAGAGTTGGAAGTGCAGATTTGTGATAGGACTAGTGTCTGGTTGGGAATCACCAGTTTGGGTGAAACACTCAAGTTTTAAAGTAATAATGAGCATTTACACTTGATACTAGCTAAGCCCAAAATATCTGTCATAATAAAACATTATAATGAATAGATATCTATAATAACATACCCACTCCATGCTCCTGTTGCTGTGTTTTTCATATTATTTCTTTGCAAGAAAATCAATGTTGAGCCTAATCAATCTTGTTTCTATCTGATGCCACCCTAACCCTTATCAAACTGAAATCATCTCTTTGAGAATCAAAATATGTAATCCATTTGAATCATCCTAATAAAAAAACATTTCATCTTTGAGTCCTTGCTGTTTATGATTAATCTCAGGCATAACATTTCCAGCTCCTGACCTTGTTTGTTTTGAATGTTAAGTATACATTCTCAAGGAAGATCTATCTCAGGCTCAATCAATCCTGAACTTGGACAGAAGTCAATTTCTAGTTATTAAGCCTGAAAACATAGTTAATTTTATGCCAGTTCTTAGACCAAGACTAATAATAATACTACCAGATGAAAATGGAGATTGCATGCAGAACTGACATGTCTCATAACACTTGAATGCCAGAAAGTTTAGTTTTTCATCACTTTCATTCAGACCTATGAAGTTTGGTTGCCAGAAAAGATATTACTACTTAAAGGGTGAAATCAATATTGTGGCTATTAAGAGTATTAGTATTAGTCATACATTTATGACATGATTACACATGTTATGTCGGCATCCAAACAGAATCAACTGCAAGGTATCATTTCACTTAGCAAAGCACTTTTCTATTAGAATAAGCTGAAAGAATGTATTTGTTATAGCACTTCTTGATATTGAACAATGGACAACCTGTAGCATATGTGCCTCCAACATATACTTACCAATTCATTTTGCTACAAGAATATCTCTACAATCAATTAATACAATGGCCAAACAAAGAATGCAAACATGGCAATAGGTGAGGTTCAAAATAAAAAACTATGAAGCTGGGTTGCAGTACAAAACTACATATTATTCAAGTGATGTGAAGAAAGAAACTCTGACAATTGCACACAAACTATAGACTGGGATGATCCTAGATGATACCTGCATTAGGGAACAAAATTCAGCAGCAGAAAGGATGTTTGGCTTGAGATTTTATCAAGGGGTATGGTGGGCAAGCATCTCAAGGATTAACTGAGTAGTCCTAGAACCCAATGTCTTAATCTTACTACATTTTTATAACATTTAGTGTTAATGTCTGATGACAAAGAATGAGGAATTAAAGATGTGGTTAGTTCACTCATCAGGAGATTTCACACTAAAAATAGAATAAAAATATTAATGTATTCCCCGTATGCTTTTTTCAATGGCACAGTCTAAATGAAAGTCCACTGCCTCCATTTTGTCTTTCTTGGCTATCTCCATGACTAGCTCCTGAATGAAATTATCTTTTTATTCCAGCATCACTTCAAAAACTTCTTCTTGCTCTTATTCTTCCATGATATTTTTGAATTTTCCTTTTACTTCATTCACCATGTTCAAATATTGCAAGGATGATTCTTCAACTTTTCTGTTATGCATGCTGCTCCTTTGGCTGTCTTCTGTCCATCAGATACCTTATCAACATGATAAGGCACATATACTGGTACTTTTGCTAATTTTGTCGGCAGACATAAATTGAGCATTAACTTTGGATAACAACAAAGCATAGTGATTTGCATTCTCCATGATTGCTTCTCCTTGACTCAGCAGTAGGGCTTTGATCTCATCTTTTGCAGCTTGTGCTGCATTGACAGCAGACTTCACACTTAAAAATGGGGTGAAATAAAGTATTAGATTATATTAGATTTTTATTTAAACTGATGGAGAACTAAGCTAACAAAAAAACTCAGATCAGCTTTAACTTGTATTTTGATTGATTCTTTTTGTATGTATAAATAAATGAAGTAATTTTACGGTTATAAATTTTTCCAAACTTTCTAATTCATTGTTTTGCACTCTAGTTGAAGGGAAATTTTTCTCTAAACTATATGCTCTCTCTTGTTTCTTCTTTCGAAATAGAAAAGAAAATTAGTACACTGCAAAAGTTACAATGTTAAGATGGCACAAAAAGTGAGCACTTTGTGACATTTTAGGCTGAAAATATAAAAATACCATGAACTCACCTTGCTTTAGATTAGAAAATGCACTCCATGCATCTTGCCTTTAATTGAGGTCGAGGGCATTAAAGACTAGAATTGCAAGGGTCAAATAGACCCTTCTCTTCTTCCCAGTACATACGAATTCAGATTTTCCAAAACAGCAAACTTGGGTGGAATAGGGTGATTTTTCTTGAAATGAAGTTGTTGATGGGTGATCAGAGGGTCTCAGCATCTTGGTTTCATGATGCCAAGGAGTGTTGTAATAACAGAACCCTCAGAATCGTGGTGTTCAGTTCACCCTTTTAAGATGGGTTTAAGGAACACATTCTCATCTTTGTTGTCTGTGTTTTTTATGCTGTTTGATTCTTGGTTTGCATAACATCGGTGTAAAATATATAAACAGACCAGCAAGTCGATTGCCTTTTCTAATGTTACCCCCCTGCAACTGTATCACAAAAATTTAAAACAACTTTGTGATAGAAATGACATTTGTTAACACATGTTGAAATTTGGTGAGATCAATGATTCATTTTTTATGGTGATGGGGGAGAACAGATGAGTTATGTTGGTCAAAAATGGGTGATTGTAAAGTTGTAGGCGACCAAAAAATGTGTCATACACAAATAGATTCTTTACTTACAATAGTAAATGCCAATGCACACCCTACTGTTAAGGGCCGCATCTTGGGTCATGGTGCACCAGGTCAACATGCTCTTAGCCCAGAAGTCAAAGCCTTTGATGTTGAGTTTGAAGGCATTGGTGCATCTTTTGTCAATGGTGCCCTTGTAGATCCTAGTACAACCATAGAGGATGTGCACACATGCAAGGAGAAAATTGGCAGAATTGGTCACTACACTGGACAAAAGTATAGCCAGGGTGGGGATCGCTGCTGTAATATTGTTTATCTTGAATTCTTTCTCTATGTTCTTGATCCAATGTAAGGGAATGCCATTGCAGTGCCAGAGAAGAGTGTAATACAGTTCAGAGCAATTTCCATCAGGACAATTTCAGAATGGACTTCTATTGCATTATTGCTGCATTGTGCTATCAATGTACTTGGTGAGTTTGTGCTCATCAATGATGTTCACACCTAAAAATGACCTTAGTTGATAAGGCTCACAACACAGTTCTGTCATGCTGTAGAAGCATCTGTATGACTTTGCCATTTCACCTGTCTCTTATCCACTGGACTAGTTTTGGTGATGAGCCATGCAACCACAGCTGAGGCTGTACTGTGTGTTATGGTTGCAAAGCATATACATCAAAAAAATGGTAGCAAGTGATGTCAATGGTGATGATGTTTGTACAGGACATTGGAAGATGGATATTTTCCAGTTATTTGTTACAGCAAATTTATTTTTGTGGCTATAGCAAAAATGAATCATGACATGACATGGCTGCACGGCTGTTGAGTAGTCTGTGTGATAGCTGGAACTTCTACTTTGACGAGCCCATTCAAAATAACGAAATCATAGTTGACTTCAGTCAGGCCCAGGTCTCATGAGGACCATATACTGTTCCTGGCTACCTTGGAAAACTAACTTTGAATACTACTTTTAAGGATATAGAGAACAAGGATTCTTGAAAGGCTCCATTACGTTCAGTTGTGCAATGGGATTTCATTTATTTAAATGTCATCTGCACTAAACTATTAACTTGAGTTGTTGAAGATTATAATTTGGTTGTTAAGAACTGTAGAAATTTCACATTTGTTCAGATGCTGTTACTTTCTTTTGGTGGAACCACGTTGCTCCATCAACTTTTCATATTCCTCTGCATCAGCATAAATGGATGAATCAGCTTTTTTTCTCTTTTTTCCTTTTGACGATTTTGTATCCCCGGATCTTACAGCTTTATGAGCTTGGTCATCACCGGAAGATGCATCCTCATCTGATCCATCCAGCACCTCAAAACCATCAAAACTATCACTCTCGCTGTCATCTCCAGTTGTTCTACCAATTAGTTGATTTTCATCAGCATCACTACTATCTGCATCCATGAATGCATCCTCGTGATTCATGCCATCAATATCATCTTCATCATTTTCGCTTGCCTCATCAAAAACTTGCTCAGCAAAATCATCGTCGTCATCATTTCCAAAATCACTCCAGTCATCCATGTCAGGATCCTCATCGTCGAAGTGAGCCTTTCCATTTCCTGCCCGTTCCATTAACCTTTCGGCTAGCTGGGTTGCAAAGGCCTCTTCTTCGGAATCCACATCGCTCCAATCAAAGTCCTGTTTGGAAACAAAATTGATTATCCATGGATGAATTGAAGAGTAGACCATAATCATCAATGAGGCATATGGATGTAGGAACTCACCTCGTCTGCTACCTTTTCTGCGGCATCCAACGCTTCATCTTCCTCGTCATCTCTATCTTTAGTACGACCATTTCCACGAACAACACCCTTTATCTCATCGCGCTTGGCCCTTTCTACGAAGAAATGGTGGAAGAATTCCTCTTCCGCGGGAATATTCTCCGCCTCAAGGAAGCTAGGATCATTCATTGGCAACCCCGTAGATTTGGCAGTTAAAGTCTTTCGCCCTGCAATGCCTTCAACGCCTCGCTTGGCTTTATTCACCGCCTTGGGATTACGGAATGCAAATTTATCCAGGAAGGGCGCCAAAGAAAAGTCTTTTAAGGGATCACCAGCATAGGAGATCTTGCCGTCGCTGTCGGCTGTGAATTTGGATACAGACGGATGAAAGTGGTTGACGAGTAATGATAACTCCCACAGACTTTCTGAGAGGGATGGTATTTTGCCATCGAATGCAGCACGGGGTTCTCTCTTGGACGGGTCGAACAATACCTCTTCGGCAGTTGTCGAATCTGCTTGTAGAATTTCGGGATGACACTTCACTATCTCCGATAATAAAAACAACGTTCCACAAATAATGGACGACGTCTGATGCAACACTGTATGCAACAGCCTCTTCGAGAAGGCACATATCCTTTCTGTACTTGTGTCATACTTCATTGCCTTGTACAAAAGATTGAAAAACAATGTCAGCTGACGACCAGAGAACATTTCCCCCCCACCAATTTTGGAATAGAGAGCTCTATAGAATCGATCTTTTCTCATAGTTACGTCATCCTGTTCTTTCTTTTTTGGAGGAAGAACTCGTCTTATCCCTCCTCCTTCTTCGTACCGGGTCTCTTCGCCACTTCCAACAGCTAATTGAAACAACAACATCAAAGCCTGAGTCGCCGCCGCAGGAGGCGCAGTATGGGATATCCTGTACAAAGCATCTATGTGTTGCTCCATGACTGCGTCTTTTCGAGGTAGGTAGGGATGCGCACGGTTAACTCCAGTAAGGAGTGCCGACAGAAGACGACTTTTCATTCCAGAGGAATCGCTGTTGGGCGAGGAGGATGAGTTGTACTTCGGGCCCTTCTTTTTGATGGATTGGTCTTTTTGGACAGCTGTTTCGAATAAGTGGAAGTATGTGTTTATCAGAGAGGCAGGAAGAGATTCCGCAGCACCAGTTGTTGATGGTGATGATGATTTCGATGAGTTCTTCTTTGATGCTGTCGTTGCATCTTCGTCTTCGTCATCGTGCGATAATTGCAATTGATTCAAAAAAATGACACAGTTATACAATGCTCTTGGTGAGAGATGTGGCCTATGGGCCAATTGTTGTACCTGACGACGAACGAATAAGGAAGAAGTTGGATCATTAAGACGTGAGCCTATCTCAAGATGGAACCAACAGGTCGATGAAGAAATATCAAAAAGTCATCGAATTCAAAACTCACCTCTCTAGCAATAACATTCACCATAGCAGGATGATCCTCCAAAACTCTTCTCAACTGATGCCCTGCCGCACTAGCAATCTTCTTCGCGGGGTCGCCAATCTTGTTGGCAATCAGAGTCAACAACACTTCTTCTCCTTCGGGTATTTCTTTAAGCAGTGAAGACGACGTGATCAAAGCATTACGCTTGGAGAGTTCATCTTCTCCACCGAGAGTGCGGCCAAGATATCGCTGGATGTATGAGGCATATCGCATTTTAATCATTTCTTCATATCGCCATAACAACAAGATGCGTGGACTGAGTGTCTTCTTTTCGTATTGATAGAGTGGCCTTTGTTCGAGGGATACGAGTTTACGATCTTTGGGTAACAAAGTATTGATGAAAAGATCTGCAAGTGCCTCTGATGCCATTTGACCGATGCGAGAATTGGGTGCATTGCTGTTGTTGTTGTGACCGTTGGTGACTCCACACCCTGCGAGATCGAGGAGCATGTCAAGCGCGTGGAGCTTGTGTATGCAGTCCATGCTTATTACGACCGACATGGCGGCTATGCGATCTTTAAGCGTGCCACGCTTCATGGTGTTTTCTACCCACTTCTCATCCTTGTGTTGGTCGGAGGATGAGTTTTGAGATTGGCTGCTCCGAGCAAGTGTCACTTCATGAGCATAAATTTCATCAGCAAGTTGGCGATACTTGGAAATGGTTTCGCGAGTGTTGCTTTTGGATGACTTTCCCATAATATTGGAGATGACATCGTCTCGTCCAGGGGTGTTCCGTCCACATTCATACCAGGTGGGAGTCTGCTCTGTGAATTGTACCAAGAGCGTGTTGTGCGGTTTGTAGCTCAATGAACGCACTGTGTCAATAACCGGTGCCAAGCGAGATTCCGAGGATGACTGATTCGCCTGACTAATGTATCGGCCGTCATGCTTGGCATGCCGATCTTTTGTGACATCAGGAATCCCACTTCGTTTGCCTCGTCGTCGACGCTCTTTCTTATTTTGAGCCATGATGGCAGTCATGTTGCTCGATGATGTTGCTGCGTTGCCCTGCGTTGAGAACTTTTTGTGATGGTTTCCATGAATCGATACTACGTGTCTGCGGAATCTATTGACACACGCCTTTATTGTGGGGCTACCTACTCAAGTGGATGGGGATGCGATACAAAATATTTTGGAGGAGACACTTTGATTGCTCAGAAAATCATGGTGATGGAAAAGGATGTGTGAATTGTTGATGTTCCATTGCTTGATCATTCAAGATTTTGTCAACCAATGGTCTTGACAATGATATAAAATATACTATACAGTACATATAATTTAAAACCTGATGTCGAATACCGCCGAATTAGCTCAGTAGGAAGAGCGCCCGGCTTTTAACCGTGTGGTCGTGGGTTCGAGCCCCATATTCGGTGTAAAAGGTGATCTTGGTCATCGTTAGCTTTTGTTCCAACCTGTGTGAACACATAGCCGGATCGCTTCCAACTTCGGAGATCTGGTTTTTCTACGGACAGTCTTGGTTTCTTCCATTTAGGACAACTCTTTATGGATCCCAACATTCTGTGAAATGGTACTTTTTCTTACACATGCAATTGTTGCCTATAACAAACATGCACATTTGGAGGCATATATTGTCCGCCCATATATTGTGTAATTCATCTCATATAGCATTACTTTTTGCTTGCTAATCTCTCAGGTCTGTTTGGACTATGATTTCTTCGTATTGGTAAGCCTCAAATGCAGGAACACCTGAAGATGAGAGGCATTACTGTAGACAGTCATGGCTATTTCATATGTGATCACTTTTTATGGATCCTAGCATTCTGTAAAATGGTATTTTTTCTTACACATGCAATTGTTGCCTACAACATGCACATTTGGAAGCATATATTATCTGCCAATATATTTTCTGTCAGAAAAAGGCATCAGTTATTCTCACTTTTGACACCATGCTCAATACAGTCGTGCCCCTTACACAGAATATTGTATTGAATATGGTGTCATCCTGTAAACAATACTCTATTGAATATGATGTTGTGCACCATAACTTGTAAAAATAATCACACATCCCAATCCATCATGTATTATGCCCTTACCATTTGGTGAGTGCATTTTTCCCTAAATAATTAGGACTGCAAAAATGTCCCTACAGGTGGAACCGGCATCATTATCCTACCTGGTAATGGTCTCAAACTCTGTTCACTGCTGTGGTGCCACACCTCACTCATGGCTCAAAACCTGCACTGCACTTATTGTTGCATGAAACCAAGCCAATACAGCATCTGATGCAACTGTGGCACTCAGTTTTTTTTACATAAAGTGTATCTTTATACAAGACTGCTTTGAGACAGTATATAATGTAGTGTTGTCTAAGGATGATACCATATTCAATACAAACTTTAGTTCAATGGGCACAAAACACGGTATGGAAAGTGCTCTAAATATCTAACACCTTTACAAGTATCCAAAAAACAAATACTGTATATCTTTTGAATGTTGCAAACAATGTTCAATGGACAACTATAGCTATATGTTGCTAGATTTTGTGTGCAATATTGCAGTCTCAATTTTGCAATCCTCATCATATTGACATATTGTCTGTCAGAATGAAATTGCTTTTATTGCTTTTGGAAAAAAAAATAATCCGTGTCTTTCTGCAAGAAAATATTTGTTGCAAAAAATGTTCTTTGGACTAGTAGACATTGTTAGATGAGCTGATATATACACACCATTGCAGTCTTGTAATTTTTTCAACCAATATTGTATTGGCACAACTTCTGTTTAAAAATGTATTTATGTTGTCGAAAAGTATACTGTTGTGTCTTTATGCAAGAAAATTTGTATTGCAGACAATTTTCATTAAACATTTAAATATTTTCTGATAATTTAAGACTGGTGCTATAAACAACTGGCCCCCTAGCTTTATGTCTCAAAGATATTCAAATGGACTGACAGCCATTTTTCCGAAGGCACTTTTTGAGATGTTGAAAAAAATTGATTCATGACACAACACTCCCCAACACAACACTGGGCAACACAATGAATCTTGGCTCCACCAAACTTCAGCAATGATGACAACCGCCTCACATTCCTTTCTATTGTATCACC
>JALLPC010001937.1:0-10024 GCA_036940045.1 Stephanocyclus meneghinianus | reverse complement strand
TGCATTCTTTGCCATACTTAAAACATGAGGGTTGATGCTTCCAGTCATGTTCATTCATCCTTCTTGTTGTAATATGATGTTGAAAATCATTATTATGATAAAAATGTGAATTGGAAGATAAGTTATCAAGAGGATAAAAGTATGTCATGATGTCACACCTCTCTTTCAGTGGAGGGAAAGCAATGTTGTCTTCAGATAGATTGGTACCAGGATGAGTCTCATTGTGATAAAGGTCATCACACTGCTTTTTGAGAGATTTGAAGACTATGTTGGAGATGTCAATTGTAGAGACACCTCCTATTGGATCACTTGCATCCCTGTGCAAACAAACTTTACATAATAACACTTTGCCTCCCAGTATCATCCTCTTACTTTCACTTCGACAATCCCTCAACTTTTTTGGTTCAGATTCATCAAACAATTCTTGAATTGTTGTACATGTCTTGCATTCTTCATGGTTTACATGTAGATTTCAGCTGTATTCATAATTAGAGCAGAAGCATTTATCAACATAATCACAGATTTCATCATATCCAGCCTGTCTTCTCAATGGGTCTTGATCAAAAAGGAATTCTCTGATTTCATCAAAGCCTTCAAGCAATGTAAACAATGACCATGCAAGGTGAATCTTCCTTTTTCTGCATCAGATTGAAGGATGCTTTACACTTTCCAAACATTCCAATCCCTTTGCAACAATTCTTCTTGTTGAACCATCTTGATAATTCACACAAAGCTTGCATAGCAGCTTGATAATCAAGAGAACATGCTCCAGGGTATTGAATGCTTTTCTGCATCTCAGATCAAAATCTTGAACACACTCTGAATCAGTGCAATCAGCAGCTGGTAGTATAATTTCATTCCCTTGGTTTGCATACATCTGCACACAAAAGTTGCATTCATCATCTGGAGTTGCCATGAACAACATAATGTGAGGACCAAAATGATCACTGAGAGCATACAATTTTTCCAAGCATCTTTTGCATCTTCTGCAGAATGCCCAAGAACATTGCATGATGTTGTTACTGACTTCAAGAATGATGCTGCAGATGAATTAGTTTGGAGAGGTTCATTATTTCTTTGCATTCTGTTGAACTGATTTGCTGCCAAATTGACATCACTGATTGATAGTTTTGATATCATATCTCCAAGAGTTCTCCCTTGAAAGTGAGTTTTGCACTTGATCAAGCCAGTTGTGTATGATGCACTGCGGCACAAAAGGTGGTAACAAACCAAAATGAAATCGGGTCGCATGAACTGATTCAGGGACAATTTCATGTAATGACGTATACATGCTTCATNGAAATTGAATGGGAAACATATCCTCCAAATTGATTTCGTGCCCTCTCAAGTAATTTCCACCGTACATCAACATTGTCGGAGCAGTCGAAGTGAGCATGGCCTCAACAAAATCTTCCGTATTATCAAACACCGAATTGTCTTGTGTTGGATTTTGGGCCTCGCTGGAGAAATAATACGTCTTGCCTTGAATCTTGCATTCCAATATTGGATCTACTGGATCATCTGCTTCGACTGGAGGTTCCCTATGTCCATGTACAGTATAATGGAAGATAACGCGAACAAGATTTACATCGAGTTGCTTAAGGGAGTCCAGATTCCTCCCGAATTTATCCAGCATGCCAAGGTTTTGCCCGGCGGTGCAATTCAGCTTCTTGGTGGGTGTGCCAAGGTGGATGTACGAAGAATCGTACAGGAAGGCTTGCATGGGCGATGCCTACAACACCAGTTCAGCCACCACTACATCATCCAGCCGATATGCAAGCTTTACCCTGGAACTTCTGCTTGTGTTGAAGGAACTCCTCAAATTGTTGACCTCAATGAGGTGTGTGTTGAGGGTCCTGTTCCTTGCCACTTTGGCCATGCTTACACGAAAGGAACTGAGCATATTAACAACTACAGGCAGTTCCAGAGTACCGTGACCTTCCAGTTGACTGCTGTCAAGAAGAAGGCCTTGAAGGTGGATAAGCCAGCCATTCTCAATTTTGGGTACATCAATTCAAGTGACGATAGTGAGAATGAAACAAATATGAATAACGATGAGGAAGAGTACTAGAAATATTTGTTTGGTTGGTTGTTGAGTTTGTTGTTTATTGGGATAGATTATGTATGTTGAATTTGCTATGCTCTATGCAAAGTAATGAAATAAATCATTTTGTATGTAATCAGAAATTTAGCTTACTTCTTATATTAGTGCATTCCCACAGCTTCAATGAGAGTCTCATTTGTTGCACCACGTCACATTACTATTTTCTGCATACCATAGAGCTTTTCCGTGGTTGACCAAAGTAATAGTCAAGGGAGCCCACACAACAAGAATAGGCATGGTGTACTATATATGCTACGGTCGGATTTTCAATCGAGCCTAAATTCCGACAGGTAGCTCTCGATGCACAGGAATCAATACCTAAAATCGTCCCTGCTGAGGCCTAAACACACCGAGTGACGCAAATTGGCCGCCCCAACGGCATAATAAAATGTAATAGGTGATACAAACCATCATCTATGGTACCATATCATCATGCATTATATTATATTTTACATATTTTATATGCTACTCTCTCTTCGTAGATTTTCATCGCCGGAGAATCGCATTTGTCCCACCACGTCAGTCTACATTTTATTCCACACTACTCATGGTTTAGAGGACTCTGATAGTTACTTAACGTGTCATAACATCCATGTAACACTGCGTGTATGGCGCGGAATTCGAAGCTACGGTATGGTACATCCTTATCATTCCATGTTAGGTGGTACGCTTCTGTACCCTGCCTTTTATGGTACGATACAAATAATTACCTCTATTGAAAGATTTCGTAATATGAGCAGCATCGAAAACTGCCATACTAAGTAGCGCGAGAATGAGCATTGGCAAAGAAATTGGAGTTTGTCCCTGCAATCTCCCTGCAATACATTTTCCTGAGATTTCCCTCACATAATTACTTTATACACCAGGAACAGGCAGCGCAGCACAGCCATGCTCGGAATAAGTTCGGCAACATTGTTCACGAGCCACATTTTATATTTTATCCGCTCACCACATCGGATGAATAAATCGCCGCGCCTTGCTGCACAGTCAGGGCCGCCAGAAACAACTTCTCATAAAAAAAATTATCTGGCCTCTCCTCATAAGCCATACGAAACCCATCCAAGCAATCATGATCGGAACAACTCTCCGTCACTCCAAACTCCTCATTTCCAAACGCCCGATCGTCGCTCCCTCGACGGTCTCTCCCCTCTCCAGCGTCCTTTTTCAACTGACCTCTTTCTCCACAACTAACAGCAGCCTTACCATTCCACACGGAGCTATCCAAGCCCTCGGACAGCAACGTCAACTCTCAGTCAAGTCCACCCTGCCACAATTCACGCCCACCGCTCCGCTGTATAAACTCCCACCTGCCATTATTGAACAGATCAAGACCGATCTAGCCTCGGTCGACTTCGACAGTAATGGCAAAATCGACGCAGATGAACTCAGAGCTTTACTAAAAAGGCACAACTCCAAATTTACCGACGATGAGATTGTGGAATTGAGTGAGCTATTCTATGCCAGTAGTGGGGCGCGATCTATCCCTATGGATGAGTTCTTAGCAGCATTGGATCAGGCGTCTTCCTCTGAAAGGAAGGAGGGTAATGCACCAGGATTGAATAAGGGATTCAAAACCCATCCTTTGGGGATTGGGACTTGCGCTAGCGAATACATGTGAGTTCTGTTGTGATCACTTTTATTTGCGTGTAAGAGTAGGCTCACAGAGTTCTTGTGACCACTCAAAATCATTCAGGTATGCAAAGACCCATGGCAAGTACACTGAAGAGGAACTTGATGTAAAATTGACTCATGTGGAGCCCAAGGATTGGCTGGACCGTGCTGCGTTCTCTGCAGTGAAGGCTGTCAGGTTTCTGTTTGATCAAGGTGAGAGAGAATACAAGAAATCGTGTCACCAGCTGTGCCAAGCTAGATTGACCTTGTCTTTGCCGGGTGGTATTGTGTTCCATTCCATCTTGATTTGTGTTGAACCAGTGTTGATTTATTGTTCGATATGGCTGCATGGACCATTAACAATCTATTGTTCTCCTTTCAACCTTTACCCGAAACCATCAAGCCACTGGATGGAACCGTGGTGAAGTCACCCAAGATAAAATACTCAACCGCGCCATCTACCTCGAAACTATCGCTGCCATCCCAGGAATGGTCGCCGCCATCATTCGTCACTTTCGTTCGCTGCGCAACATGACAAGAGACGGGGGCATGCTCAACATGTTCTTGGAAGAGGCCAATAACGAACGCATGCATCTCTTGACTTTTATTCGTATGAAAGATCCAGGATATGCATTCCGAGCGGCAGTGATTGGAGGACAGTTTGGGTTTGGCTCGACATTTTTGGTTCTATACATGATCTCTCCAGCGTTTTGCCATCGATTTGTGGGATACGTTGAAGAAGAGGCATGTCATACGTACACCAAGATCATTAATGCCATCGAGAATGCTCCGGAAGGATCTGATCTGGCTAGATGGCAAACGGAGGAGGCACCGAAAATTGCCAAAGGGTATTGGCACCTTGGCGAGCAAGGCACCGTGCTCGATTTGATGAGGGCGGTGAGGGCTGACGAGGCTGAGCATAGAGATGTCAATCATGCTGTGAGTGGGGTGGGATACGATACAGTTAATCCATTGTATGATCCAAGGGAGAAAATGGATGGGATGCTCAAGAGGTACGTGCAGGATATGATGGAGAGGAGCAGTGAAAAGTCCAAACCTGTTGCTTCAAGTGTTTAGGTTTATGATAGTAGTTAGTGATCGATGCCAAAAGAAATTCAAATGTGTAATTGAAGACCATCATGTCAGACTGACGCAATGTAAAAGAATGACCATTGATGATAATACGAAATATTAAAAGCAACTGCCGATTGAAATACGCACGATAGTATGGCAGCAAGAATGCGGGACCATGCCGTTTTAATCTTGTGCTGTTTCATTGTGTGATACTTGAAAACCATGACATGGCTTGAATCATTCCCAGCCTACACACTGCACAAGCACTTCAACATTAGGTGAGCCCTTGGCTGTCTCCAATGCACCATCGGGCTGCCCAACCCTATGATCTACACACAAAACGTATAACTACCAAAGATAATGTCATTGAAGGAGATGTTTCACAAGTTCCTCATTGAGTCATCCCCCTAATCTTCTCCACTATTTGCCGGACACATCCAGTGTCAGTTGGTTGTGATCGCCAGGAAGACTGTGAAGTTAGAATTTCTTGGACTGATAAAAATAGCATTATATGGTGCCATATTTTTGTGATCCTGATTTTCCCTCTGGGGAATCAGTGAACTTTCTTCCAATCTATCTCCAACCTTCGCCAAGATGTGGAATGAATTAGCCATGTCAACATTTGATACCTTTTACTTCCAAGTGGATGACATTTGTTGTATAAGTTTTTATTTCTGTTGAAAAGTAAAAAGATTCTCTGTGATTGATGCCAATACTCATCACTCTCAATATGAACGGGCCCAATAAATTTATGAGATTGAGGTGGCTATTCACCCCTTTTCAATACTCACTCAAATGCATTAATGTACACTCAATTACATTCAGGGGATGCTTGATATTCACTCGAAAGTGTTCATGTACACTCATTCTCATTCATGGGTGTTCACACTTGCTCAAAGGTATTTATGCAAACAAAATCACATAGAGGGGGTGTTCACACTCACTCGGAGATGTTCATTTGCACTCAGTCATGTTCAGGGGGTGTTCAAAGATGTTTACACTCACTTAAAGGCATTGGCACATACTCAATTGCATTTGAGTCTTGTTCCATCCATTCGCTTTTACTCTATGAGACCAAAAAATAATCCCTTAATCAAAGGATTTGGAAATCTGCTCGATATTTCTCATCCGCTTCCATGAAGAAAAACTCTATTTTTTAAACCATAAATGTCATGTGGCATGAACAACACTATTTCTGCACAAAATAGTAACACTAGTCTAATAACCTTATGCTGATTTTATCCTATCTTATAGGATAGAAAACCAGCAAATATTTCACTTTCTGGAGGAGGCTGAAGACTGCACCCTTCAAAGTACAAGTCAGCAATGTGGTTTTCCCACCCACCCATCCAAGAAATTAATAGTAGTGTGTAATAATTTATGAGTACAGGGGCGAGAAGGGATTGGTGCAGGGGATGCTGAGATAGACATGTGGACTATGCAGAAGAGAGAATATGAATACTAAACCATGATGTCAGTCATTCAACAGTCATCCAGAAGGAAGTATAGAACAGATCAAATGGAGTAAACCCCCGACCAAAGACAATACAAGAGAAACCTCAGCTATGCTGTAATAATAATTATTCAATTAGCAACTGATCACTGACTACAATCAATCAAGTAAGAAAATCTAATGATATATAATGCACAACCAAACAAATATTTGATTTCTCCATCATTGTCATTGCAAACACAAGCCGACATTCAAGAAAATGAACAAGAACCAATATTTGACTAGCCATCTCCAATTATAGTTGTAACTTGACTTGTCTGCAATGACTCTTATCCAATCACCATCCATACTGTGACTTTGCTCAATTTGACTACCACTTCATCTAATTCTCTAGTGCCTCCTGCACATTCTTCATCCAACCACAAACAAAATTTGCTGTCCCAGCAACTAGCCCTGACAAAACCATTCCCGACTGACAGAATCTGTGTCAATTTGTTGATTGTTGATCTTGTGATAGAATGTCCTTCCAACAAACTTGTACAAAATATTCAATGAGGCAATTATTTAGGTGGACACATGGGTAATCATTGGCATTAAATCAGTGTATCATTGCCTAAATTCATCTCTCCTGCTTGTCCCATCCTAACAGCCATCTCGTAACAAGTATGGCTTAGTAGACATCTTGCTATATTTCAAATTTACAGCAAGCTAACCCAACCCAAGTGGTTGTATGATAGCAGGAGATGTTACATTGGGGACGACACTAACCAATTGATGATAGCTGATGTTGCCTTGATGTGGGAGGCCAAGATGTGTTGGGCATCAGAAATTTTCATGATGTAGGAAAATTGTGTTGTGAACTTTTTTGGTGTGTGAATGCTGGTACATTTTCTACGGTTGACATATGTTTTCTATGGATGGTGAATGTTACGTGAAATATTTCAACTTAAACTAGTAGCAATCATGAATGATAACCAGAAGTGCTTCTTATGAATTGCTGAAGCACTCAATCCTCACTTGAAAGCATTAATATGCACCCAATCACCCACAATAACAGCCTGTCTTCTGCTAAAACCAATCGCCTTGTGTGCTTTATTCTGTGATGGGGAGACAGATGGGAGCTCAGAACTAAAAGAAGGAACAACTTCTTGATATCATGAAGGAAACTCTTTTGACAGGTTCCTATGCTTGGGTCCAAGTGTGTGTTCTCTATAAAGAGAAGTTGGAGAGCCAGATCTTTGTGACAAAGAAGACCCCAAGAGACACTGGAAGGAAAAAAGTTGTAACAAGTACAACACACCCATGGGGAATCTGGGCCCTCAAAATTGACTTCATCTTTCTTTTTCAGTGGGCCCAACTCATTATTCACAAAAAGTCTGAAACTTCAATAATGGGTGCAGGTTCTGAACCTGATGATTAAGAAGATCACTGTTCTGAAAGTCATGCCAGCAATGATGCATCGAGGTGGATGCTGTAGAAGAGGATGAGGATGTGGAAGTAGGGGTCAGTTATATGGAGCCCAGTGACTTTGTAATACAAATTCACACAATCTAGGTATTCCGTATTCCAAAATCACTTTTGCCTATGTTGTTCTGCATTCATGAATATAACATAATGGGTATCCTAAATGGTTTCTGTCATTATCGATTTATTATGCCAGTAGTCTGAAGCAGTAACACTTTGGAAATGAGACACCTTCCACGGGCGCGACGGGTTTTATCGTGTTGTGACCCCATTACCTTAATGACCTCACATGCGGTACTCCCAAACTCAATGACCCCCATGTATGCGGTACTCAACCACTGACACATCATGCATATGTGTGACTCAACCTTTACCACATCACACATGTCTGTGTTGCACGGCATGGCATAAGAGTACTGTACTCCCCATTCAGAATTCCAAAATATCTATTGACATACACAGCTCCAACCTCATTCAGCATTCCCAAATCATGGTGCACCATGGCAAAAACTTCCTCCCACAATCGGAAGCCATCAGGGAAAGGGTCTACCAATCGGGCAGGTAGGCAATCACACTCTGAGAAGTGCCCACATATGCATGAATCTGCCCCTGAGGAAGGCAGTGGAAGTCGTCGCGCAAAACTCCCAAGATAAGTCAAGGCGTCATCAACCAATTCATCACTGCTACCATCAACTACACCTATCGCAAAGGGGGATAGCCTCATCCCTCCCTCCTCCTCCTCCCATTCTAGGACGCATTGTAGTCAATGCATTAATGGTGCGTTTATATTTCATCAATAGTCTCATTTTTGATCATTCCATGTGTGTTGCACCTGGCCCCATGTCGTTCAAACATTGACTGCATTAGTGTTGGACACGCATCGTTTCGTATGACATAACCTTTAATTTTGTATGTCACAATTATGCCGTTTTGTAATCTTATGCTTTGTATGTTGAAATGATTGTTTTGTATTTCAAAATGCTTCATCATTTTGTATTCTGTTTTATCTTTGAATTTTGTATGAAAAAATATTAAGTTTTGTATGACATAATGCAATGAATCTCTCTTGTTGTTGTACAGAATGATATTTGTTTTCATTGCTGAATGAAACATTTTTCAAATTCCACTTAACACCTCAAATTAGTTTGATGACTTTTGCTCATTTATCTGTTTTCCTTGACACATGTATGTTCAGAAATCACGTTAAAATCCCACATAGGTCACCACCTTGACCTCGAGAGTACAGTTAATGATACCAAGCATCAAACAGTCAAGAAGTTTGTACAAGAGGAAGATGATCCCAAGCAATGTACTGTCAATCAAGACCCTGCACTTACTGACATTGCCAATGATCTATCTCCTTGTTTCTCAATCCATGACAACACATATGAAAATAGCAATTTGGATGTCCCCAATCCCGTGATACGGAATCCGAAAACAACAGGAGATGACCTACCTGTGGATGGTCCAATGCCAGTGCCTCTTTTGCCAGTCACATCTACTCCTCCACCGTCTTCCCAATATGCACCAGACGACGATGTTATTGCAGCAGTTATCGCTAGGGTCACCCGGAAGACCATCAAAGACCTATCAAGGGAGGATAAAACAATTGCTGAAATTGAAGAAGCAGCGCTATCTGCAGCCCAATTGTCTATCAACAATCTCTCTAGTCCTTCCCAATTTAAGTCTCACGCCCCCGAAGCTTCTGCACGGAAGAACCCATCAAGTCTGGTCGGAGGAAATGATGCTTCCATGCAAGATGAAATGTCAGAGTCCTCTTCTAATTTTACCTTTGAATCCTCAGATTCTCAGGATTGTAAGAACCCACAGAATACAAGAAAACCCAAACCAGTATTTCTTGCTAAAAAAGTTCATGTTAACAAAGACATAAAGATTCTTCTTGTTAATGGCCTCACTGGCAAAGACTCTAGAAAGCCCATCACTAATCTGGGTGAGTTAATAGTTTTCATGTCTTGATGACTGTTATTTTGAAAGCATCTGCAACAATTGTCTTTAGACCAATATCCAGGATTTATCCAAAGGGCCATCATCAAATGTGGCTTGAAAGATGTTTGCAGGTTTCTGTCAAATAGTCATAGTATGTCAAAGCCTTTTCTGTGTGAAAGCAATACTTTGTACCCTCAGGAAAGTAAGTTATGATGAGCATAACCCTGACAGTATTATTTCCTCAATGAACCAAATGTACTGTGAGACAAAGTCTGGTTACATTACAAGTGCCCAGTTGGATTTTGACAAGTTGTTTGTCAAGATTGTATGTACTGCTTTTTCTGTGTGTACTACAGCACCTACAAAAAATG
>JALLPC010001899.1:0-12110 GCA_036940045.1 Stephanocyclus meneghinianus | reverse complement strand
GAACAACTGCTAAAAGCTGAATAACAATTGACGAATCCACCACTCCTCACTAAGAACCAACTTATCTTGTTGCAACGGACATCTTTTTTAACTACGTTTGACTGACATCTAATCGTTATGTTAGACATATTGAAGGGTGAGTATCTACTCATCATTTAGCCACCATTTTCCCGAACATAAAAAGGTGTCATAATGGATCTAATTCTTCATAGAGCCACAATGGCGCCGAACATGCATCTCATTCCTTTGGAAAAATACAACCCTGTTCATCAATATGAAAAGGTGTTAGACAAAATGAAACAAAGAAAGGATTTTGACATGAATGTAATAAAATTGTTCTATGTGAAAGTGGGACTGCTCTTCCGACATGTCAGTGTCTTCTCCTGGTTAGATCATGTATGGCTTGATAGATTTGCCAAGACAGGAGTTGTGTCTGAAACTGACAAAGTGATGACAAAGGTTATTTTCCAGTGTTACCTACAAATTGACAGGGGAGTGAGGTTCAAAAGTGAAGATCCTCTTGATACAAATGCTAAACTGACCAATCGTGAGAAACGAGAGTGGAGAGAATTGGATGGATTGATGGGGTGCAGCATTGAAGATTTCAACAACACAAACAGATCTCCAAATTCTTTGTTCAAAAAACAGTTTGGGAAGCGAATTGTCAACGCCTTTATGGACACCTTTTTTACCCCTTTGGAGAACTACATTTCAGACTTTTATGCACGTTTTATCCAAAAACTTTCTGAACACAATGTGAAATCTCTTATAGAAGGCTATGTAGGTGCAGATCATACTAACTATTCAACACTGAAGACCATCCCACTCAATTTTGGCCGTGAGCATTGGGAACTGTTATGGGATTATATTTTTGACAAATCATCTGATTTCAAGACAGCCCTAATAAACTGTCACAAACTGGCGGGATGCCAAACTCAGTCTGTGGGCTGAGTTTCGGCCGGTCCCGCAGTAGGTCTGTAAATATTTGATTGAAAAAATATTTATGTATTGTGAGTGTATTGTTTGAAAACAGAGCGAGTTTAGAAGCACTTACCCTCATCTTTCACCTGCCCCTCCCAAATGATGTTGTCTACATGGCGGCGCCAGGTGGGAAGCCAAACTCAGTCTGTGGGCTGAGTTTTGGCCATTCCTGTGGTAGGCCTGTAAATATTTAATTGAAAAAAATTATGTGCGCTGAGTAATAAAACTGTAGAAAAGGGCAAGCTGATAAGAACTCACCTTAAAAATTGACACACCTCTGCCAATTGTTGTTATCTACACGGCGGTTCCATTTGGGGATGCCAAACTCAGTCTGTGGGCTGAGTTTCGGCCGTTCCCATGGTGGGCCTGTAAATATTTAATTAAAAAATAATTGATGTGTGCTGAGTTGACAAATAGAAAACAGGGTGAGTTTAGAAGAACTTACGTTCGTTTTGCACCTGCGGCTGCAAATTGTTGTTGGCTACACAGCGGTTCCAGGCTGGATGTCAAACTCAGTCTGTGGGCTGAGCTTTGGCTGTTCCCATGATGGGATGGCGGGATATCAATGTAATTGAAAAACTTGGGCGTGAGGAGATAGAAGTGAGAGAGAAGTGAGAGTATGGGGAGCCCAGCATATGGGCATGTTGGTCATGCAATGGAGAATCTATTCCAATTGCATTTAGTTAAAAATAACAGGTTTAAGGGCCCAAAAACAAAAATGTTTGTAAAATAGTTGAGATTGGCTTTTACTACAGTGTGGCCTTTGATCCAATTTTTAGGGTAGCCAGCAAATGCTGTACTTGTGGGACAGGAATTTTCAACATTCATATTTAATTCCTCTATGGAGGGTGTTCAAAAAGTGGCAGAGCATATAATAAAACAAACGGATTTGAAAATACAAATAGGACCAATAAGCCATCACAAAAACAATTCAAAGACCAAGCCTAGAATTGTCACCCAAACTAGACCCAGCAGGTGATCTTCTTGTTTGTAACTCGTGATTCCCAAAATGTCAGTCATGAACCACACAAACACTCGGAAGATTTTTTTGCTTCAAAGCTTAGCATGATAAATGAAACTGCAGCTTAAGTAATGTTTAAAAAATCTGGTAACCCACCTGTACACTCTTGAAATTCTGGTAACCTCCATGTACACTCTGACGTTTTGTGAGTGTACCAGGAGGTTACCGGTGTTTTTTGTTTGCAGTGATCTCAGTTGATGTGACTTGGAATTACTTTGTTGATGCTTTTTTTCACTGTTTTGGGGTTCTATCACCATTAAATGAATTAGGACATTTATCATCTCTACTAGTCCAGTAAGCAATAAACATAATTTTCTCCAACAATACAACCTCCCCTCCCAATCCCCTGGATGGGAGGGATTGAAGTTTACTAATTATTTCCTCCAAAGCTCTCTTTCCTGTGATTAAAGTGATAAAGCATTCCAACAGGATATGCTACCATGCTGTAGTGATTGTAGCTGTTAATCTTAGTCAGAAAAAGAAACATGGCTTTTTCCTTGGGTGCATTCATATAAACAATTCTCATATAGTGAATTTGAGGCTCTAATTCCAAAGGCCCACTTGAGACAGGAGCTAGACTCCTCTCTGCTCTTTGCTCACTGTGGTGAATAGGCACAGAGATAGCAAAAGTTTTCAGATCTACCATTTTGGCGATAGAAGATAAAGGGAGAGACAGATATTGGGTATATCAAATTGTCCACCTTCCTTGGGTGCCGTGTTTTCCCACATCACATATTCAACTTTTCTTGATAAAGAGGCAACACAACAGATATAACGATCCTCTTCATGAAGAATAACACATCCTGAAAATAATCTGGGTAATATGCCTTTATTAAAAGACTGATAATATGGCAGGTTTCTGTATGATTGGGAATCATTTTCCTGAGGAACCTTGTGTCCTCTTGACTTTGAAGCCACATTTGCCAGAATAAGAACATAAAACCCCATAATCTTAGGAGTAATTATCTATCTCAACTTTGTTGATATACTTATTGCACAACATACTACTTGAACAAAGGAATGAAAGTTTTGGGGGCCTTGCATTTTTGCCAAGAATATGACTGTAGTGCAGTTACAGCTGACACTAAGGCAGAGAATGAATGTTAGGTTGTCTTAGGGTGAAAGAAGTAAGATTGTGAAAATTTTCACTCACTCTCATTTTGCAGTAGCCTGAGTTGGGGAAGAATATGAGTTGACAATAAGTGTTAGATTGCTTGTCAGAATTTGTCATTCTATTTAATTTATGCCACATCCCTTTTTTCAAATGCGCTTTCAATCTTGTAGACTTACTTCTATGCCAATGATCAATTATCTCAGCAACAAGAAAGTTTCATAAAAATCATGTGTGGAGGATGCAGTATACTATTAGTTCTATTTTTTTCATTGTGGTGTTTCTCCAACAATGATTTTATTAGCCAATTGTAGGCAACTTGATTGGAATCCTTGGTACGAAGAATTAATTGTTGCCTTTGACCCAACAGAGCAAGTGATTTTATAGTGACACAAACTCAAGTGACTTTTTGGTTTCATTTTGATTGTAATACAATTTTTCTCTTACGTCTGTTTTTGTTGCGTGTTGTGTGTTGTGTTTGATGATCGCTAGTTTGCTTGAAAGAACAGGGCAAAATTGCTGATCGTCTGCTTGCCCTGGCAAGGGGCAGGAGAAAGACGGAGATGAGTGTTCAATGAGAGGATTTGAGATTTTTATCAAAGTAGTGACATTTTTTTGTATGTAGAATTGATGTTAAATAATGGCTTGTTAAATTGAGGCTATCATTTTACTTGCACAAAGCAATACATGATGTATTTTCTAGCCTTGGTCTTCATGATTTTTTATCTCTAGCTTTTCATATTGTTTGCTAGACCTTTAAATTGCAAAGGTTTTATATGTTCTTTAGAAGTGTGTTTTTGAGACTTAGTTGGTCATGTATCTTTTCTAAAGAATTTTTAGACCTTTTATTTTCAAAGTCGTTCATGATCTTTTTTACTGTCGTTTTTGAGACGTATTAGGTATGTTTTCGGTGTTATACAAAGTAATATTTTTTTTGCACACCATGATATGATAAAATAGAAAAAAGATTGACAACCCCTAGAGTGTACTATCAATGTGAAATTTTCACCACAGAAGAGGAAATCTGTGTTTCTCCCTGTTTCTGCTCATAATAAAAAACATTTGACCACTATGTCTGTCTATCAATTCGATGAAAATGAACCATCATTGGACAAGGCACACGAAGAAGGTGAATATTTCCTTTCAAAATACTATAATGTGAAGAATAGAAAAGAAAGGGGGTATGGCAATTTTGTCCCTGCGCCCAATGGCGACATTATAGCCTCGACAAGATCATTAAGAAAGCCTGCACTCGATCACATAATAGATAAAGAGATATCTACAAGTAATTCAATGAAAGCCGAAGTGGAAGCAGGTTCTTATGAATCAGTTGGCGGCGAAGTCGTGACTGTCATCGCTGAGCGATCAGAAAGTAACGCGGGTACAACGAAAAGAAAGGACATGTCGAAAAAGCCAGTTTATCCTTCCAAAGCAGCGGATATGCAGACTTTGCCAAAGGGTCATGGCATTGCATCAATGAGCATTTCATCCAATGCAATCGGTGTCATCCTTGGCAAGCAACACACTAACATAAAAATGATGATACAACGTTTTCCTGGTACAAACTATCAAATGGACGGAAACACCATGACTATTTGGGGCCACGAAAAATACGTGAAGAGTCTCATGAAGGACATTGATATTAGGGTAAATGCTTTCAATGGAGTTGACGGCCCATCAGTCCCAGACGGAAAACTTCCACAAGGTGAAATCAAAAGGCGCGTTCGCATTGCTGATGACAATGTAGGTCATGTGCTCGGAAAAGGGAAAAAGAACCTCTTGAAAATGAGGAATGACCACCCCAAAGCATCAATTAACTTCAACAATAAGACCGGAGAGATGTTCGTGTTTGGAGAAGAACATGAAGTAAACAAGATATGCGATGCAATAGTCATAGCTGTCCAGAAAGCAAAGAAGCTTCGAGCCAAGGAAAACGCATGGAAAGAGATGACTACTGCCGAGAAAACGATATTCACGAGGGCGGCTAATGACTCTGACGACAAGGGCAAGAAGTCAAAGAACCGAAAAGATTCGCAAAGGAGTGGAAGGTGTTGACCTCCTGAACATTAATCTTCACCATGCTTCATTTTTATCCTTGACTTAAGAGTGGAGTCTCAACAAAACTTAAAATTTGAAATACGCACTGTGTGCAGTCAAGCGAAGATGGTCCATGATTTGTTAGATCATCGATAAATTATCTCATCTTGTAGCAGAGAATTAACACGTTAGTCTTGCTCTTCGTAATTACTGAAGTATGTTCTGTACTTGTCCATCATTCTTTCCATTATCAATTTCTCATCCCGGATTGCATCAGGATGAAACAAGAGATCGTAAACATACAGAGTGCTGCGTTCTGATATCATACGAGAATGCTCTAGATTTCCCTCGGCCCATTCAACCAATTCTTCAATTTTGGACATATCCGCCTCTATGGGCAAATAATGAACAAATGGTCGCAGCTTTGTTTCCATCACCCAACTTTCACATCTTGGTTCCGACATTAGGACTGAATTATATCAAACAGAAATGAAGTAAATGGAAAAGAGATCAACACGTGATAACGCCATCGAAGCCAAGACATATCAGTGGACCGAACCGGATAATTATACTTACCAATACTTTTGCTGAAAAGCATCCACTGCATGTTCAAGGAGACCAGGAAAGTCGTGTAGAGTCAAAACAATGTAGTGAATTCATTCTGGACATGTACCAGATCTTACCGTCAAGTCAGTGTGATCACAGTTCGCGTGTTCCGGCAAAATCAAATAACGATATTGCAACATGTTTTGGATGCGATCTCGCATGGTTGCATCAACATACTTCGTGCTGGTTTCCAGCCCATCTGTCGAAATTGCCTTTGCATGCTTTGAAGCAAAGTTAGTATCAATCTCAGTGATCCAACTAAAAATAGATTGAATATATTGACGATCAAATGGCCAAATAATTATGCCAAGATAATCCCCTGCTTCTCTCCGCGGGGAAAAAATAGGCAAGTTGGCTTTATTTTGCGTAGTTAGTCCAAAATTGATTATCTGGACAATGAGCATTGGTAAGAGAGCTTACTTAGAAACGGTGTAGATGTCAGTGATCTTCATACATAATTGAACTCCTGGTGAACTCACTTTTATTGAGTCGTCTAGCAAAACTCGTTTGGATTCTTTACTACTCGCACCATCACTTCTCCACGCTGATGAAAGTATTGGGATTGAGAAATACAGAAAGGCACACGAATACCTTACACGATGCACAATCCACACTTACAACTGCGAGAAGCAAGTTTCAGGCGTTGAGTTTTCTTCGTTTTAAGAAGCCTTTTGAATGAATTTGATTTGAGATCTGCTGTGTTTCTATCATCAAAATATGGTAGCGCTTCTCTGCACAATCTCCGAAGATATTCAGAATGCGAGCTGTTCTCATGGGCACATTTTGATAATGTGTAACCAGATGCAATAAATGGAGAATCTCTTGTTAAATCATTGGCTTTGCTTAATGAGGTCAAACGTTCAATTTCTTCTCGCTTCACGGATAATGACTCCATGTTTTCATGCCATTTGCCCATGTAGTAATCAACCCTCTCTTCTATGTTGGGGAATCGTTGCGATCTAGTGGATTGCTCAGTTGATATCACGCTCATGTTCTCTTTCATGTGACCTGCGACGCTCTGCCCATAGTTGTTTTCGTAAATTTCCATAATTCCCTGTATGACAAGCCTCTCATCCCGAATCGCGTCAGGATGAAACAAGAGATCATAAATAAAGAGAGAACTCCTCTCTGATATCAAGCGAGTCAGCTCTGGATGCTGTTCGCCCCAGTCAATCATTTCTTCGACATTGGACATATCCTCGTTTATTGGTATGTAATGGACAAATGGCTTAAGCGTTCCTTCCATTGCCCAGCTTTCCCTAAGTGAGAGTTAGTGGCGTGCGCAAAACGATGAGCGAGGACTCCAAGTCATACGCATAAGCAAATGAAAGATGATTTCAAAGCCGTTCATTGTCTTACCAAGTAAAGGGCGGGGCCAAAACAACGGACCCCGATAAAAGCATCCATTTTAGCCCCGAGCTGACATCATTCCTGCCGTGCAAGTACAAACCACTGTAAGCATGATTCAAGCGAGACATGTAGTAGATTTTGACAATCATACTCACCCTTCAATTGATATAATGTACCGGTATTTCAACTGTTCTTTCATATCCATAAACGGTGCAGTCATGTCTTCAGGAACATCGTCATTGTGCTTCGAAAACTTGGCGTCAACCAACGAAGAATTGAGGTGTGCCGACACGAGTGCATATTTCATGTCAGGACTTCCATTAATCGTACCATTTTCAATAAAGGAATGGTCGATGTTTTCGTACTTTCCTCTCCATACGGCCTTTGGCATTTTCTCCGCCCAAGGGGTATCATTGGAAGGAACTTCAGAAGCAATGCCATAATGTCGTTTTCTGTTGAGTGGAAGAATTATTGGGTCAACAGTCCGACTCTTCTTGCAGAAGCTGTTGACATATCCACGTCCAGCCTGACCTTCGTCGCACAAAGGTCGAACTTTTGCAAGCATTGGATATTTGAGCAATTCAGCGGGCATATACGAAGGTAATGCATCACCAATAAAATGGATAACATTGGCCAACCCCCCTGAGTGTAAAATGGCAACGTCGATGTAATCCCTGCAGTATGGGGCAAACACCCGAAGCTCCTTCTTATTCTCATAGCATTCGTAGAGTTTCTTCGTATCTAAATCGTACAAATTGACTAAAATATCGGCAAATGCTTCGTACTGCAAAGTCGATTGCCGTTGAATATATGTATCTTTGTCGAATTGCACCCCATACATTGGAATGGACGCATTGTGCCATTTACCCATGTAGTATTTGATACGTTCATCCACACTTGGAAAACGTTTGGATCTTCTTGTCGGATGATTTTTCCAATTGACCTGAGGGGCCCAGTTGGATGGAAATTGATCCATCTGTGACAATTTTCGAACTTTTTCATGCCATCGTTCGTATTCTTTCTGTATAGTTTTGCTGATTGTGTATGGCTTGGTCGAGTGATCCCTTTCGAAAGTTACGTCCGGAATAGGTGCACCATGTCGATTAGATTGAGTGATTTTGTTTTCTATTACAGTGTGGAAGGGTAGCTCCACAGGATCAAATCCGCTGTGCACTTGTGTTTCTAGAATGATCAACGCGAGAGATCCAATCAGCGTCAATGTTAGTATTGTCGTCCGTTGCTTTGACATCGTCAGTGAGATGTTGACAACCACAGCGGAAAAGATGGATGTGTTCGTTGTTCAACTTATTAAGGCGACAATACAACATGTCATGCCTCGTTTCATCTCGGATTTAGCGCCAGGGTCGGTGCCCGGATGGCGATGTTTGACAATCAAGTCAAGAAGTGAGGCGCCAAAGATGTGATGACAGCTGAAAAACGAGTGAAAAATGTTTCTTTGACAGCGACGAGCATTGAAATCCACAATTCGATTATTATTGATTCCTTTGCGAAAGAAAATGGTATCACTATAGATACACATAACCAGTTAAGCTTCATAAAGAATAGAGTCCTCTTGTCACGATATAATATTATTATCTTCTCACCTCTTCGTATCGTACTTACGTCGCGCAGCAGGTATAAGGTCGTGTCGCCCTCCCGCCTGTCACCCTTGTCACACCTGTCACAGACCTGTCACGCTTTCAAGCACCCCCCGCAACAGTGCCCACGGCAAACCAATAAAGGAAACCACAATCAATTTTTATGTCCTGTCCGGACCAAGCGTAAATTATGGGATCAGCGGCCATTAAATCCCCGACACCAGCATCGAGCGAGGCGACCAGGAATAACGTCAGCGACGATCACGATTCACCGACAGTTCTCTCGTTACTCAATCTCGACCAATCCATCTCTAATTTATCCCACGCCATTGACAAGCCAGCTACTGTCGATCATGTCATCAATCACTTATTGGCAAACCGTCAATACACAACACCCCTCGATATGGCTTCCGGGAGGAAGTTGGAGTCGACGGAACAAACACGGGATAAGGTGCATAAGTCCATTGTGCGATTTGTCAGAGAGCCCGACAGATGGACAGCATTGGCTTCGGTCCTGTTAAAGAGTATGGCGTTTCATCGATCGATTCAGACATTACCATGCACATTTCAGGGGTTCATTGATGAGAGTGCTGTCGGTGCTGAGAAGTTTCAGTGGCTTCCCATTGTGGATCTACCTCGCACAAACTACAATCGCCCTTATTTGCCGCATTTAACACCACAAACCACAAACAAATCCCCGGAAACAATCAAATCGAGTTTGGATACCAGCGAAAAGGCAACGGGAGAAAATGAAAACCTCGGAGCAAAAATTAGCGTCTCCCATCAATATCCATATGTGTCAATAGTGCAATCATCATCGACACTTAAAGTTGGATTGGATCTTGTTGTATTCCAATACCAAAAAAATGAGTACATCCCAACAATCCATGATTTTCTGAAGGCATTTGAAACCAGCTTCACTTCATGGGAATGGGAGAGGATACAGTATTGCCGCGATTCAAACACTATTTTTAGAAAAAGACGAAGTCGAAGCGATGAATCCAAACTACGAGAATTTTTCCTGCGCTGGTCGATTAAGGAGGCCTACACGAAGGCGTTGGGATTGGGCATGCACATAGATTTTTCCTCGTTTGAGACAAGGTTGCATGGTATAGATGATATTAAGAATACTGATACCAAGGAGAGTATCTGGGACACTGTCATGAGTGGTATAAACACTACTAGTTCAAGAAGTCTGCAAAGCACAATACAAAAGAAGAGCCATGAGAGGACATCTAGAAAATATGTAGAATTCCAGCACCAATACTCAGTTCTTGGTGAGATTGTTTACCTGCCACATACATCCAAAAAATATACTGAAAATGAAGTGTGGGAAGTAATATTCGTCCCAATACCAGTTGATGAAGATGAAACACACACCACATTAAAAAGAGATCTCAAATGGTCAGCTTGTGATGCATGTGCATGCATTTGCAGAGGTCCAATGTTTCGAAGGAAGAATCTTTTGTCTTCAGACAGTGATGATCGGGCACCAGTTATGATAGAACACGTTGAGATTCTTGACCTCATCAACTTGCACAAAATTATAGATCATGATACATTTTAGATTTACAAATACCATGTGACTAAAGGTTAGTGATACATACAAATGATCATGTTCGAAGCAATTTTTGGCTCTATCGAAGGACATTAAAATCAAAAGTCAATTTATGCTAAAGTCCATGGTGTCTGGAGGTGAAGGATTTGAAAGAAAAATAATAAACGACTGTTTAACAAAAAATAGTTACATATACTACATTAAAAACATAGAGGTTGAGGGAAAAGGTCTATTCATAGAATAGTTGTTCTAAGATTTGATAAGCAGAAACTAATAAACCTATGGTAGACTATTTTGATACAACTATCAATTCATCTGCATTGATACAATCATAAAAACATTCTCTGCGAAGTAGGGCTTCACCATGAGCATAGCCGAGGACAGTAGCAAGCGGTCCTCCAAGCCTCTCAGAGTTGTCATGCATACTCACAACGCAAAACCTCATGATGCACTGGAACTCATATGTACTATCTAACCCCTGGTAGCAGGATCAGTCACGGTGATGTCTTCAACCCCAGCAGTGCACCAATTTCCCCAATGGGGAGATATATCACCCTCAATAGACTTGAAAGGGAGGTAATTAACATGCACATCATCCATAACCCAACACTCCAAACCCAAAGTATGCATGAGAATGGCTGCACTACCATTTCGTCTTGTGACTGGAGGTACACATGGTCTTCACTCCAATCTGCTCCCATCAAAGTGTGAAGGTAGCCCTCCTCAAAAACCACTTTGGGGCAGCCATACAGGGTGTAAGCTTCATCCCACCCAGGAAGATGTTTGCAAGCCTGAGGCAAGTTATAGGGAGGTTCACAAATTGCAACTCACTGTGTAAAATATTCCTTACCTGATTTTCTCATAGTGCTTGCTCCAAGGGATAATGTTGATGCAAGAGTCGTTGACACTAGAGGCAATGGAGGTTACTTCAAGCCTTTGGTAACATCATCAACCAAGGCCTTCTTGGGATGATTTTGCCAGTGCTGGTGCATGTGCTAGGCTTCTTGGATAACATGTCTTCTTTGGCCACTTTCTAGACATGAAACTTACCTCAGCATGGACAACTCTTACTGCAGGGTCCAGCAAAAGGGTCCCACTTTAACCTCTTGTTGACATAGGGCAAGTATGTACAACCAAGAGTAGTATATATTTGAAGTAATCATATTTACTTAAAAATATAATTGAAATACTTTCCTTTTGTCACAAAGGAGAAGTACACAAGATATTTTGGATCTTGATGGTTCAAAGGCATAAGATCCAAAAATACACCACATACTGTACCAGTGGTGTGTAGAAACTATACACCAGCTCATGGAGGAACATCATTCCATGATGGTGCTACATACAATATTTTGTATTGTGTGGCAGCATTGATTTCATACAGTAGAAATAAGATTATAGTTTTATTTTCCATACCACCAACATGACGTTGTAGGATTCCTTCCAAAATCATTGTAAGATTTTATGGCTTAGGTCAATGGGCCATTTGCATTACATACCTCATGGCACTAGACTCTATGCCTGGTCAAGCCACTTTTGGTAAAGACATGCTTTGCAACATTCCCTACCTGGATGATTGAAAATAAGTGGGAGAATGAAGACAAATGCTAGTTGATCAAAATAATGTTCATGAGAACAAAAAACTGATTGATAATGAATTTCTTTGAAGAATAAGTCCTCCTTATTAAGGAGGATATTGTCTGCAAATTAGAAAGCAGACATGAAGGATCCTATGTCATTACACAAGTGTATTTTAAAGCCATAAGCATTGAAAACTACTAAGGGTTTTGACGTTGAAATTGAAAAGTAGAAATAATGTGAAGATTGGAAAATTATTGAAGAGAAATT
>JALLPC010001898.1:0-11829 GCA_036940045.1 Stephanocyclus meneghinianus | reverse complement strand
ATTTGGACTCTATGTGCTTGTGGAAAGTATGTCAAAAGACAAAAGACATATCATTAGTTCCAAAGCTGCTGCATTTGTCAAATTTTAGAAGTTTGTTGATACCACAAACACTGTCCCAAAATTGAATCTTCCTTTGCCACAACAACATGCTTAGTAGAAATGGTAGGAACTAAGATCGCATTCAAAATATTACTGATTATGATACTGCAATGGATGGACTCTTTCATGCTTGCAATAAAGCAACTAATCATGATAATGTTATTCCCATGCCCAATTTTCTGGCTAATATCAGTCCTTTGGTGCGGATTGCCAAGCATGCATTCAGACAGATCTTCATTTCATTTACTTTGGTGTTGCAGCTGTTGGATCAAAAAATGCTGATATACCTATTGTCAATATCATAGATGACTTCACCATTTTTTGTTAGTCATCATAGAAGAACGCTATGATTTTGCCACATCCCAAGAAAAAGTCTACATGGGAAAATACTAGTAAATTTGCAGTAACTGTTTAGATTAAGCTAAAATCATAGAACCATTCTATGATATTGTCTAGTGCCAAATTCTGGCACCAAGACTGCACACACACATCATAGAGGGGTATAGTACAATTCCCCATTAAAAGTTCAGCAGCACATCTGGGCATCACCGCCAGTGTCAACAAAATATAACAAAAATAAACCATTTGCCTGTGCCCGCTCCCCCCATCCAACTATGACATCACGTCAAACAAATCGCAACGGGCGGCGACGCAATGGGGGGCGTATCTTTCCTCACGAGAGGGACACTGATGACAGCACTCCCACTGTCTCAGGTGGCGGTCTCTCTGCAGAACACCAAGCTGCGATCTTCATCACCAAAGATCAAGGGATGTCAGATGCAGTCCGCAGGGACCATCGCTCCCGTCTCCGTCGCATCATCATCTGGCTCCAACAGAACTACCCAGACATGTCCGACCAATCCGTCCGTGTTATCACCATCGAAGAAAAGGCGAACTCCCGCTTGTACTACCTTCCTGCCGACCATTATGACCTTGTCTACGCAGGTCTTGACCCGAAATACATCCTCGCATTTCTTGCCACCTTGAAGAATGCAAAAGAGGGTGGCAAGTTCTACTGCCCATTGCACATCAGCAAGTTCTTCGATGCCATTAAGTGGGGATCTTCCATTGCCAACCAGCACCTTTCTACTCACTTCTATCAGCAGTCTGATACCTTCATGGCCTGCTACAAGAAAGAATATGCAGATCAGAAGAAGAAGGGGAATGTTGATGAGAGGGAAGCTGATGCAATAAGCAGCACCCTCTTCAAGCTACTTCTGCGCTGGGCTGTCGAAGAAGGTAATGTGTTTGTTTGGTGTGTTTTCTCTTCTCATGTGGCATTTGATGGCTCGATCGATCAATGTTGACAGCATTGCCCTGCACAGCATTAAAAGGGGCATCTCAGACTCTATCACATTTAAGTATGATGAGACGAAGATGGACAAGACTGGAGAATTTGTCCAAGAAAAAAATTGCTATGCTAATCCTCATGAACCTTTCCATTGTGTTTTCACTGCCCTTGGATGTTATTTGAGCTTGAACGCCAAAGCACTTGAGAAAACAGAGAAGCTCTTCATCAATCCAGGATCCCAGTTCAAGACCACATTCCAAACATATGCACGTCACATCCATGAGATGGGAGTTTGCTATGCCGGCCAGATCAGGAACTACGTGTGCCTCTCCCATTTTAACATCCATGGTGTGAGGAAAGGAAGTGGTACACATGCAGCCTCGGTCACCACAGCGCCTCCTCTCTTCACCTCAATTGCTTGCAGAGGAGAATGGAGTATGGGTAAGATATTAGACATTTATTTCCGTTTTGCTGCAGGGGGCGATTACTATCTGGGACAACTGCTGTCCCTCAAGGATCCAATGCGTGCTGACTTCAATGTGCCTTGTCCGCACTGGAAGGATCCTGATGATCCAATCGTCTTTGAAGGAATCAAGCTCACTTTTGGTAAGATTTTGCTTTCCCATGAAAACACAGCTCATGATCCACAAGGGGTTTTGTCATTGTTGCTTGCATCTATGGTTCACCATCATGAGTGGATCTTATCAATCTGCCAAGAACAGCCAAAACACCCTTTTAATTCAATTCCTGTTTTCAGCAGTCCTCTTCTGGCCATGTTGAAGGATTGTGTTACAATGGAGCTCAACAGCCATGTCCCAATTGTAACAGGAATTCCTCCATTTGTCGAGCAATTGTGCCGCATCAACAAGCTGGAAGAGATTGCAATGAGCATCAAAGAAGATGTTGGTAATGTTGTTGAGGTACTTGAAGAGGCGGTAAGTAATGCTATAGACAAAAAAGTGAAGGCTGACGGTGGTATCAATTCTTCCATTCTTGATGAGAGGCTCAAGAACTTGCAAGATTTACTCATGAAATGGTTGGATGAAGTAGGTAACATAGGTGGCAGTCCTGTTGAACCTGAAGTTGCCATTACCGGTGATCAGATTGACATTCTGCAGAGGAGAAACACATTTTACTACCGGGGTAAGTTTTGGTGTGTACCAGAGTCTTTTGCATTTCCTGCCGAAGTTACTCGCTTGAATGGCTGGAGGATGTGGCTGAAGGGTAAGGCTGTTGTTGTTGACAACAAGACTTACATGATCAAGCCTTTCATGCAGCTCAAGGGTTCAGATATGCCTCAGAAGGAGTTGGTGAGTGAGTTAGACACAAAGTGGAAGCCAATTTTTTGGAAGATGGCAGAGGCTCCAGGATTGGTGATTCCAGCAGACATTGATGAGGAATTTGTGCAGACTTCTTTTCATTTTGCAACAGATTATCTCAAGCAGACTGTGAGCTACATTTGGATTCGTGCAAGAGATGAAGGGCAGCTAAGTAAGTATACTATTGGGACTTGGTCCAGGAAGATTGCTCGTAGTGAAATTCTCAAGAATGGTACAGCAGAAGATAAAGCAAGGCTTCCACCAAGTTCAGCTCGTAACAAGGCAGATGGCAGGAAGCGGGGTGGGTGGAGTATTGAAAGAACTGGAATTAGGCGGGTGGCAAGGAGGACAAGACTAAATAGGCAGGAGATAGCACAGGAGTTAGTGGATGGTTTTGAGAGGGCTTTTGGTGATGTTGGTGTTTCTGAGTCAGGAGGTACATTAGACAGCTTGTTTGGTGGGGCAGAGGTATAGTCCTGATGGTTTTTTATGTCTAGGTGACTTTTTCCATCATGTCTAAGGGACTGTACCTCTGGGTTCTGTGTGTTTGTTGTGTGGTTTTTGTCGCAATGGAATTCCATGTTCATAAAGTGTACGAGATGGTGATTAGACCTTTTTATTACTGTAATATTACAAGTAGTTAGTGTAATAAACACACTGCTATCATAGGTAATACAGTTAGCAGCGTTTTCCTAGAGAGTGCTTAGACCTCTTGTTACACCCATGTAATTACGCATAAACAATATAAATTACATCGCGATGAAAGGTAATATCTTATTATATCCTGTTGCTATGATATAAGCTAGACCTTTCATGACATCGAAATGCTTTAACATATTATATGCAAAAACATATACATATATGGGTATATACATCATAGAAAGGTTCAATGACAATGACGCGAGGTAATAAGGATGGTGATTCAGCATAAAATGAAATTTCACTTTTTTCCAAACGAGGCAACGTACATTATTATGAAATATCCAAAAAATCAATGACGCGAAAGCTCCTTGATCACGACTTGATATTTCTTCTGATACATGAAAGCGAAATATTGGGAATGCAGATGGGGAATTATTCATACATCATATCTGTTGTTTCAACGTTCAATCTCTTTTGAATTAGTAAAACCGTGATGTCAAGGCACTACAGCGACCCACGATTCAATAAAACACTAACTCCCGCACCTTCCTCTCCTTCCATGACCAAAGATCTTGTCGAAGCTTCTCATCCAAAATTCGTACGAATCATCTGAATGACTTCAGCAAAATAGGAATCAATATTTCTCGATTTGAATTAACAAATTTGGCGATTGCCTCTTGGCTTCGCAGCAAATATTTTCGTTGTCCAATCATGGTTGATTCCTCGACCATCCGTGCCAATGCACGATGAAGGTCCCCCGACAGACTTACACAAGTTCATCAAAATCGTCCGACAATGATGGCGAAGGAGGCGCCGCACGTCACGTCTCTCACTCCAGACGAGATATGACTGTACAATACCATACACTCTCCGAAAAACCAATCTCATAAAAATATTTTGCTGTGCCAAGGGACTGAGCATGCTATAATAATTATTATTTCGCAAGCTCATCTCATCAACGGAAGCGTCCTTAACTAGGTATTTTAAAGCGAGATTGTCAATCAGAGTCATCCGCTCATATTTGCAAATCTACCCCTTCTATTCGATCGCTATATCGCATCACACAACAATTCCCCATGAGGTTCTACCACGGCCTGTCGCTCCTCCTCTCTACAAGTGTTCCCCCCACCGCACTGGGCGCCGCGACGCGTCTTCAACCGGCGTCCCAAAACCATCACGAGCTCCGCTCTCTCTCCAAAGCCACCAACGGAACTGTCACCAAAACTTTCAAATTCAAAGATGACTTCTTTCTTCGCATTTCCACGTTGTCCACTGCCATTTCGCCGGGAAATAACACCGACGAGTTGCTAGGAGCCTTGGAGGAGTACGCCGAAACGTTTCGCGATGAGTGGGTCGAAGCATTGACGGGGGAGACGCTGCCAGATAATTGTGCCGTTTTGGTACGCTCTACGCCATGTCGTGTACTCTTCGGATTTATTTTGATGATTCGGCAACATTGATTCTCACAACGATTTCCGTTTTGTCTCTCGATTGACCCTCAGGAAATGTCCATCCCAGAATTCTCAATCTGTATGTGGCGTTATCCTGATTATTACGATATCAATGAATTGCCTGCGGCGGGACAATCCTACATTCATCCGGATACCTATGTGAGTTCAATCATGGTTCGTGGACGGGCGCCACAGGGGCCCGAATAATTACGAATCCCCTTCGCATCTGTTTCATTGATCAAACTTGCCATGGGATGCCGAGGATTGCCTTACTAATGCGCATTTTACTTGCACTCCAAACGACCACCCCGACAAACCACCAGGTCCAACGCCTATACTATCAAGTGGAATCCCTAAAAATATCCTGCCTCAACCCCGACAGCGACTTCCCCACCTACCAAGACCTCGACAGGGATCTCTACACCTCTTCTGCCTTCGAGGGTACCGCCTTCACAGAAATTCTTAATCCCGAGTCCTGCCAACAGGACTGTTTCTACTCCAACGTCACGGAAGTTACCTACGATACCTTCAGCGAAGAGAATGCCGCTCTCTTTGTTCAACGCTTCATGGACGTGGAAATGTATTTGAAATGCGTTGATATGACGGGGTACGGTACCGACATTGCCGATGTATTGATCGAGGCGATGGATCGATACTTTGAACTATACGTTGAAAAGGAGCTCGAGAAGGAAATATTGTCCATCGTTCCAGAGGGAAGTGTTTACAATTTCGCCAGTCCTTACGAGGATAGTGCCGATAGACTTTATTTCACCTATGGGGCTTATTATACGGGTGGAAATATTGTGGCACAGGTTAGGGGGGATGACGGTGTTTTGATTACCAAGTATGACTACGGATTTGATGTGATTTGGTTTTGGCCAAAAGGTGAGTGTTTCGATCAAGTGGTGCGACATCTCGTTGTGATTTCTCATCCTTTCCACTCTCATTTTGTTTCTTCAAAATCAGGCGCCACCGATGACATTATCCCCAGCGTGCCATCTGTGGTGAACCCGATATACCAAGGGGGCGCCTTCCTCGCTTTTTTGCAACAGGAATACTCTCAGTACACGTGGGTTCAGCGTCTGGATTACTGTGAGCCTGTTGATACGATGCCGGAGTTTCCTGAAGTTTCATTTGTTCCGACGCCTGCGCCGACTGAAAAGCCCACCCAACTATCTGATATTGGAGGCAAATGCACTTCGGACGCGCAGTGCATTGAAGGCCTTTTGTGCCATCAGTCCACGAGCACTTGTGTATGCAACAAAGAAACCAACTTTGGCTGCGAAGAAGGCTACATTTGCGAAGTTTACGAAAAGGATCTTGTTCCGAGATGCTACTGTGATATGTTTAACGATGATGGGCCAAATGGTTGCGAGGACGGGCAGTACTGTCGCTTTTCATGCAAATTCACCTCCGACAATCCTCGTTGCGTTGATGATCCATTCGTTCGTGACTGCGGTTCATACGGAGAGGGATACACTTGCGCGGACGCGAACAACGACGGAGTCATTGACGTAGATGACAAGTCGGGTGGCTGCGACTACAAAGCTCCTACTTCCGCACCCCAGACATTACCACCTGTTGAATCAGGCACGCCTACGTTGATCACGACACCTGCACCGACTGTTAACATCCCTGCCGTCACTCCGGCCCCTACCATGACTCTTCCGACGCCTGTCCCTTCTCCGTATCCAAGCAAGACCATTGCCGAAATCATCACGTGTGACAGCAATTCCACGAATACTTGTCCTGATGATATGTGCTGTGTAGATGACAAATGTGTACGTTGCATCTGCCATCCGGTAGAGAAGCCCAAACCCATTGTTGGGACATGCGGGAATGGTAATCGCGGTGATGGAATTTGCGCCTGGGAGGGATACTGCTGCTCCGAGTGGGGTTGGTGCGGAACAACTCCGGAATACTGTGATGGCCCATCCAATGCTCCTACTCCTTCTGGCTTCTATCCTCCACCAACACCATCATTGGATGCAGGCAAATGTGGTAGTGGAGATGCTGGCGAGGGCTTGTGCGCCGATCCCGATCATTGTTGTTCTCAGTGGGGATATTGCGGACCTGGTGAGGGATACTGCTATGTGGTTGACAACGGATCCAACCTTGATGGTACTTGCGGAGGTGGAGGTGTTGGAAACGGAGTCTGCGGGTCAGGCCAATGCTGCTCACAATATGGTTATTGTGGGGAAGGTTCAGAGTATTGCACGGGCTACGTTGACAAGGGAGAAGTCACTGAAACTGAGGAAATGGTCATTCAGAGTGCTCCGCTACCTGACAATCTCTTGCCAGTATTCGGATACAGGTGTGGTGTCACAGAAGTCGATGCCAGGAGTAACTGCAAGCCGCAATGCACGCATCACATTCAATGCGCTCGCGGGGAAGAATGCTGGGGCATTCAACTCAACTACTGCAACACATTTGAAGAAGGAAGTCATCCTGTCTGCAAAGATCTTGACATGGCCAATACCGAAAGTCGCTGTGGGTTCGATGAAGTCAGTGCACGTGAGCATTGCGGCCCAAAATGTCAAGCTGACAGTGATTGTGGGGAGCAGCAGTTCTGTTATCCTACCATTCTAAATCTATGTGACTGTTTTGAGAATTTAGGTGGTGGCTCTCTTGACCCTGTGTTTACTGAAGCAGAAGACACCATCAAACCATATTTCCTTGGAGAGTTGGTCGCCGCTGAGAAGCCTGTTGCTAAAGAAGGTGATGGCAATGTCGAAGGAGTTCCTCGTAGCAGCTCTTCAGCACTTGTAGCTGTGGGTTCGTTGATTGTTTCTCTGTTGGTCGCTTTTGCAAATATCTGACACTTCCGTGGGCTGCCTTGACCGTGATGGAATGAGAAACTGTTGCTTAATCATCGGTAGAAGATTTCGCCATTGCATGTTTAGATGACGGGACCCTACGGAATCTATCAGCTTTATTAATTCTAATACTAATGCATATTGAATGTTCATAAGCCTAGAACTAGACACACTGCTCTAATGTTTTATGGTATAAGGAAAGTTGCCCCAAAGGGAATTCGAGTTTATGATGTTTTTTGATGGATGGACCTCTTCGACAGTCATGTACAAATCTGCTTAATACACGCGTACCATTGGACACGTTTATGATAGTTTTATATTAATATATAGAAGTTATAAACGCAGACTAAGCAGCACGAGCAAATAATTTTTTGGGGGCATTCGATACTTTGTTATGTTTGATCCATTTCGACACAGTCTCTGATATAATTTGATTTCCTCCGCCACAAACGATCAATACCGGAGCCACAAAAGGGTAACTCCCTTCCATTGCATACTTTTCCCATCGAGGCAAGCATTCGTTTAGCTTATCTAGTGCTTCCAGCCGGGTATATCCATGCAGATCAATCATGCGAAATTCGGGAATTGTGCCAGTTAACTTCTTTGATGACTTGTACAAGTTGTGGACTTCGCCAACTTGTATGACATAAAATGACCTGCCAGCCTTGCCACCCACAACTGCAATGTCAGCATTATAGGCTGCTTCTTGCGCAGGTGGAGATGATGCCATCTTGGCAGACTTTTCTTTGGGCAAGGTTCGCTCCAAGACCGAGGTATTCAATCGCTGGCGAATGGCTCTGAACTTAGGCTCAACTTCTTCAAATAACTTTGAAAGAGCTTGAGAGTGCTGGAGCTTGTGGCTTTGTGCGATGTCTGTTGTCACGGTTATGCAGGAAGTGATGGACTTCACTCTCTTGCCTTCGCTTCTGCAGTGCTTGTTTACGTTCTTTGATGGCTCTTTGTGCCTACATATTACAGTCGGGTACTCTAGATCATCTTGAGACGAAGAAATTGATGTGGTTGAAAAAACATGGACGACATCATGATTTTTCATACCAAGTTGTGCAGGTGTCTTGTTCGAGGCGGAGCTCAAAAACAATGGTTTCCCTTTAAAAGAGAATCTGAGTGATCTTAATGAAACTCCTTTTTCTTCAGAGTATTTGATAAATAACTCCTTCAAAGTATGTGAAACTCGAATTGAAGTTGAGAGTGCTGTTTCGTTATGGAGCATGGTAATTTGAATACTTGAATCGTCGACACCCTTAATAACCCGTTTGCTTCGATATGATGAAGATCTCCAATCATTCCCAATTACACTGACATAATTGCTGACCCAAGTGGACATTCCTGTCTGGTGCCCAGAATGTGCCGCAAAGCTCATTCGTCGCACAAAGTCTGGCGGCAGCACGCTCATTAAATACTTCTCCATGTGTTCTCTCAAATGAGATGACGTGAAGGCATTCTGGTAATATGGTAGCTCTTTCTTTACAAGGAGATCGCACAATGGTGCTGAGCCTCTCTGGCACAAGACAAGGATTTCTTCGATTGGTTTTTGGGCACATTGATGTATAAAGCCACCATTTAACATGAATGCACGAGCAGCATCAACTTGGCCCAAGAACAGGTAATTAAGTGCTATCATCCAAGAGCATCCACAAATAGTGTCCGCGCAGGCACCGGATGTAAGTGATATTTGCTCTGGCCTGGACCAGAATTCTATGAAAAGACGTAGATTTGGTGGGTTCGATAGTAGAAATCGGCAAACCTCGTTGGAAAGAGTTCTGCTGTGGAATTTGATTGCATTGTATGCATCTTGTGGGCATCGATGCCCAAGGAATGCAGGTGTGAGATGATGCGACTGGTTCAGACATTTTTTGCTGACGCAACAATGACATTTGTCATGGATTTCTACAGATGCCTGATGAGTGGTGTTGGTTTTGCGGTGGATTTTGCTTCGAGCCATGTTTGCGATGGTGGATAGTTGAAGAGTAAAGTGACAGATAACAAAAAATGACAGAAAAGTTGTGAGCACTGACAGTATATCATCTTAAGAGGCCTCAATCGTACACGATTTAGATTGAGGATGAATGCCAATTCGAATTTGTGTTCGAGGCTGCTCGATCCCATTTACGCAAAATTGTCTTATCACAGGCACGATTCTTACACATAAAAACAAGCAAAAAAATCCATTGGTCGTGGCATGTTGATCAGGGCCCTGATCGTGCGGTACTCCTGTATCTTTCTTCTCTGGTGTACTGTACTTTTTCTTGAGGGGCATAAAAAATGACCCTCAACCAAAATGTTGCCTTTACCGTTTTCTACACTGGTTGGACGCCCTTCCATTATAAAACAGGTCTCTCCTAATTTGACGTCCCTCTACTCTCTCTGCTGAATTACAATTTTATTGTAATGAGAAATTCAACTATGGTATTGTTTAGTATAGTGTTTCCCCAACCTCACTTCATATGGGTCATAGTAATCGTGTTAAGCACTTTAGTCGCCTTGCGTATGGTACCATTCATGCCTCCATCATGGAGTGTTAAAAAGTCATGGTTCCTACTCTCATACCGCACCAGATATAACTAGTCACTACTGATGTACGGTTTCTTGTGCGTTCAGTCTGATTTTTGTTAGGTTCTCTTCAGGCTGATTAAAAAGACAAGAGTATCAAAACAAATAGTGGCAGGGTTTCTTCAAAACATGTAAAAGCTATATCAGTTCCCGGCAGAATTCTAGACGACGAAACATTGAGTCTGATCTTGATTCGTTTCGGGATCGCTTTGCTTAAAAAATATTCCCACATGCAGGATACCAGCGAGAACGCTTAGCACGACAAAGGTCTCGGCCCGACCTGCATTTGATAAGTTGCGTTAACAGACCTAATCCGATTCTAGTGTGGTGCCGTCACCGGCACAACAACCTTGAGGCGCAGACGAAAGGTGGTCATGTAGGTTTTTATCGGAGACATCATCCAAGAAACCATTCATTATCTCTGCCAAGAACTCGCTTTTCGTCAGTGTAGTAGTGAAAGCGGTCCTTTCGTTGTCATCCAACAAAGTGTCGTGCAGCGATAGCCTAAAAGAATTGCGTGCAGACACAGTCGAACGTCGCCTAGTCCTTACTGTATCGGATGAACTTTTCTCTTCCTCCTCTACGTTGTCAAAATCTTCATCAACATACTGATACACGCTGCTCTGGCTTGCAGCACTTACAAACGAGGATCCAGTCGAGTTGAAGCTCGAACCAAACCCTTCCCAATGGAATTTCGAAGTAGCAGCTGGAGTCATTCGTTTCACTCTCGACGCAAGACGGCGTGACTCTTTTGCTGGACGTCGCGAAGAACCCTCTTCAATCCCAAACAAGGGTGACACCGCGATACGTTCTTCCTCGACGTCGTGTTTGGTTGTTCTGTTGTGTTTCGGTGTTTGGTCGCATTCTGAAGTCTGGTTTGGAGGAGTGGGCAGCTCGATCGGCTGAGAACGCTTCGAAACAGCTGATATTATCATGGTTACTTTCGATTTTGGAGAAATGGCGAAATTCTGTGAACGTTGTGCGGCAATCCTCTCTGATTCAGATTGTCGACGGCAGTTATCATGGTGTGCACATTGTACGCTTACTCCGCGTGATGCTTCTTAGTCGTGTAAGTGTGGTGTGAAAACACTCGCAACACAGAAAAATGACCCCGGCCACTACCATCGAGTGCCATATGCCAAAAAAGTGGCAATTTTTTTCACATATTTTCGAGGTATAAAACGTAGAATAGTACCGTATACATCAAGGGGATACGGGGATGTTGTAATCTCGTGGGGTCACAAAGTAAGGAGGTCACAGCATAGTCATAGAGCTGTCAACCCGACAAAAAGAATATGGTGTATTGTATTGTACAGTGGTGGGGTCCACCATTTTCCGTTGAATGGGCAGTGACGAGGTCACATGTGGAGCTCTCTGCGTTATGACATGCCGGTGACGAAAAATGACCGAAAGTGACTGGCGGTGACTGGGCAGTGATGATCACTTCCTTTCTTCAATAAAATAAAGTTGATATACGCAAGTCAATATCATAAAACGTTTTTATGATGGAATTACCTGTAATGATATATTTTATACAATGAATTCACCAAAACATTGCGATTGCGATTAAAGGGTAATGATCTGTGCATAATAAAAAGATTTACCTGTAATGTGATATCATATTACATATAATTTACTAA